>OX638143.1:2733922-3024922 GCA_951805005.1 Othius punctulatus | reverse complement strand
TAACTTATTCCTGGAATTTTGAAATTCAAGTTAATTTAAGCCATTTATCTCAGAACTACCAAAAAAGCACTTAAACCCTTTTACTTTTAGACTCCCCTCAATTATACTTTCTTTTACAACGTCAATAAATGACAAATTCTCACAAAACTGATGAGTAATAATCATGTTAATAATTTTTTATTTTTATGATCTCGAAATTATCTCTCAAAATCTTAAGAATTATTGAGATATCTCTAGAAATCTCGAAAATTATTGAAAAATCTTTAGAGTTATTGAAAATACCAATTTGCATTTTTTATCTCGAAATTATCTCATGATAATTCAGATCTCAGAAATCATGATAATTATTGGGAAATCTGTAGAAATCTCCAAAAATATTGAGAAATCGTGGAAAACATAGGGAAATCTCCCGAAATCTTCCTAAAATTTGAAAATGTTTTAAGAACCACCGAAAAGTTGGTAGAATGAAAAAAATAATTAATAATCGGGTTAATCGGTGAAGCAATTTGAATTTTCTGATTTGAATGATTTCGAAATTATTGAAAAATCTCTCAAAATCATAAGAATTAATGAGAAATAGAAATTTTTAATTATGCGTGTCATTGCCCGACTTGCACAAGCCATACAATTACGATACTTTCTTTTGTATATTCGGTATATTCTTTATAAATCTGTATAAATCTTGAAAATTATTAAGAAATCTTGGGAATTATTGAAAAATCTATAGAAATTTCGATAATTATTGAGAAATCTCGAAGAAATCTTGGGAATTATTGAAAAATCTATAGAAATTTCGATAATTATTGAGAAATCTGTAGGAATATCGAAGAAATTTTAGGAATTATTGAAAAATCTGTAGAAATTTCGATAATTATTGAGAAATCTGTAGAAATCTCGAAGAAATCATGGGAATTATTAAAAAATTATAGAAATTTCGATAATTATTGAGAAATCTTGGGAATTATTGAAAAATCTGTAGAAATTTCGATAATTATTGAGAAATCTGTAGAAATCTCGACGAAATCTTGAGAATTATCGCAAAATCTATAGAAATTTTGCTAATTATTGAGAAATTTGTAGAAATTTCGAAGAAATCTTGGGAATTATTGAAAAATCTGTAGAAATTTCGATAATTATTGAGAAACCTGTAGACATTGAGAAACATTGAAAAATCTTGGATTGAGCAATTTATAGAAATCTTAGTAATGAAAAATATTCACAAATCATTAAATATTAATTTAATGGAAAATAATGGAAATTATTGGAAAATCTCTTGATACTATTTAGAAATGACTAAGTAGATATTTAAAGAATTATCGAGAATTTTGGAGAATGAAAAGTGTATGTAATAATATGCATGGAAAATTACTGATAGTTTCAGTATGTGTTTCAGTAATGTCTGAAAACTATCAGTAATTTTGCTAAAATGTCATATATTTTAAATGTTGCAAACTTTCCTGATTTGACTGGTACTGATTTTGATAAAATATTTTGAAATGGTGATTTCTAATAATTTTAAGGTAACACTTAACCACATGTGGAATTCTCATAGGTCATAGTTCGCCATCGCTGGCCTATATCAAGTTTAGCTATTAAATAATTCGTTATTAAGGAAGAAAATTGATACAGAATTTTGAAAAGTGATGCTTAACTCCACGTGAAATACTTTGGAAACAAACTGTAAACCAATCACATTGACCCCGTATCATATTGAAATACCAGATGCGTTAATTTCTCACGGATCAGATCCCCATAAATTCACATTCCACGTCCAGCATTGGGCCCGACTTTTTCGAATACCTCCAATTAACCCACGGAAGTATTTTTTTTTTCGATGCTCGCCTTGATATACAAGCCTACGCTCCACGCAATCATTTAAAATCGAATTTTGGGCGGAATTTCGGGAGGTATAATGAGGTACAGTCATGCTCACATAAATCTAGTACAAGAAATTAGATTACAATATCAATTTGATATAGTAATGTCAATTTTTTTGTACTAGATTTATGTGAGCAAGACTGTACCTACATTGCCTGTCTGATGGATAGGAGTGAACTCCTTGAATAATTACAAACTATAAAATTATGAAAATTCAGTGCTGATCCTCAGTTTATTATAACTAACCATCAGTTATCAGAACTGGATGATATGGAAGCTTATAAGCACTTCTTGGATTATTACAAAACAGAGAATTATGAAGAATCACTGATGATTTTCAGTTTATTAAAATTGACAATCAGTTATCAGAACTGATTGGTGTGGAAGGTTATCTCTGGTGCATATTGCCTGTCTGTTGGATAGGATTAAACTCCTTGGATAATTACAAACCATAAAATTATGAAAATTCAGTGCTGATTCTCAGTTTATTATAATTAACTATCGGTTGTCAGAACTGGATGATATGGAGGCTTATAAGCACTTACAAAGCTTATAAGCTTACAAAGATAATTACAAAGCAGAGAATTATGAAGAATCACTGATGATTTTCAATTTATTAGAATTGACAATCAGTTATCAGAACTGATTGGTGTGGAAGGTTATGTCTGGTGTAGTTTTGTCTCAGAACTTCTTGGATGGCCAAAGCAGAGAACTATGAAGAATCAAAGCTGATCCTCAGTTTATTATAATTGTCAGTTACTTATTAGAATTTAATGATGTGGAAGAGTCTGCTTGGTGTACCACCTCAACTTGCACCATGGCCTGCTGAACCATCCCAGATAATCGTCACCTTCCACTTGGCACTTCTGACCTGACAATTGTTTTCCTTGAAAGTGGTTTTGCACAGAATAACGGTAACCAAGCCGTTTGATTCAAAATTAATGCCAGACAAGATTGCTACAGGCAATTATAGAAGTCTGGTGGCTCTTCTAAAGTTGCCCAAATATGTGGGTAGTCTTATGTGGAATTTCTGTGCGTTGCTGCGACGGTTCATTCTAACTGGTTTACCTGGTGTGGTAGCTTCTAAGGTACCATGAGGCAGTCCGTTGGCTCTTCTAAAGTTGCCCAAATATGTTGGTAGTCTTATGTGGAATTTCTGTGCGTTGCAGCGACGGTTCATCTTAACTGGTTTACCTGGTGTGGTAGCTTCTAAGGTACCATGAGGCTGTCCGGTGGCTCTTCTAAAGTTGCCCAAATATGTTGGTAGTCTTACGTGGAATTTCTGTGCGTTGCAGCGACGGTTCATCCTAACTGGTTTCCCTGGTGTGGTAGCTTCTAAGGTACCATGAGGCACAAAAATACCAGGCAAGATTGCCACTTGTTTAGGCAAATTTAGAGGTCCAGAGGCTCTTCTAAAGTTATCCAAATATGTTGGTAGTCTTATGTGGAGTTTCTGTACGTTGCAGTGGTTCATCCTAACTGGTTTACCTGGTGTGGTAGCTTCTAAGGTACCATGAGGCACAAGATTGCAACGTGTTAACTCAATTTTAGAAGTCCGGTGGCTCTTCTAAAGTTGCCCAAATATGTTGGTCGTCTTATGTGGAATTTCTGTGCGTTGTAGCGACGGTTCATCTTAACTGGTTTACCTGGTGTTTTAGCTTCTAAGGTACCAATCGGAATATTCGTTCACCCCTTTTTCCACGGGTTGAAACGAGGCTTGGCCGAATACTTATGTCCTGCCGTAAACTTCCCCCCGAATTTAATTTTTATGCAAATCGCATCCCCTTTTAAACGAAAGCGGCCGCGTTTTTACGGCCCCCCGGGCGCCACGTGCCCGCTTCTCCCTCCCAAGGGTGGATCGGGGGCAGAGTGGACGCCGCCGACCGAGACGCCCCCGAGGCGCCGCCGGCTTGCGAGCACCGCGATCAATTAGGGGCGCGAGGTGCGCCCCCCTTAGCCCCCCAGGGGGCTGCCTATCGACCCGCGGGTTCGCCAACCCCGCGGTCCGGCGATTGATTGCGAAGACGCCCCCACTGCGGCGGTTTTCCGCGCCTCCGCGTCACGAGCGGCGTTTCACCCCCTATTTGTTGTGTTTCTTTTTATCGCACCCTCCGCGGGGGGTGGCTCGTGACGGCCGTTTGGCACCTCACGCATCGGCGGCGGCCGTCACGCGATCCTTCTTAACACGTGTCGGCGATGATTCACGCAGCCGTCCAACTGGTCGGGAAGGGTTGGGCACGATAAGGTGGCGTGTAGTCAACGTTTTTTTTTTTTTTTGAGCAAAAAAAAATCCGAACGAATTGATGACTCCGTGCTTGGCGACTAGGGCAAAATCTATACTTTTGACCTAAGCCTTGAGGGTGGGCATTTTGGCTACCCTCCCCGTGCTTGGGGTAGCAAATTGGACAAAGAAAGTCGGAGTCTCGACGGGGTATAGTTGTCTCCGAGCTACTTGAATTCTGATAGCATTCAAAGAATAAGCAAATTCGAGCATAAACCCAGGCGCACATAGAGACGCAGGTAACGTAGGGCAGCGCAGTGCAGTTAATGACTGCGAAAATAACTGCACAGCACTGCACTTCCCTGCGTCACCTACGTCACCTACGTCTCAATGTGCGACAGGCTAAACCCTGACTTAGATAATTGGATGCAGATTTCCTATGCGTTGTCTCTTAGGCATGCAATTAAAACATGCCCAAGCAGGTTTGGAGGTTTTTTTGTAGGTTCATCTCGTCTCGTATCTCGATGGCAGCCTTTCTGCACTGGAGGACTTTGCACCTATGGATTTGACTTCCCAAATATCGGCTGTCCCAAATTTCTTACACTTATCCAACAGAAGATATATCAAAAGTATGTTTCTAGAAATTAACTCTGGATTGGATGCAAATTTCCTATTCGTTGTCTCTTAGGCATGCGATTATAACATGCCCAAGCAGGTTTGGAGGTTTTTGTAGGTTCAGCTCGTCTCGTATCTCGATGGCAGCTTTTCTGCACTGGAGGACTTTGCACCTATGGATTTGACTTCCTACATATCTGCTGTCCCAAATTTCTTACACTTATCCAACAGAAGATATATCAAAAGTATGTTTCTAGAAATTACTCTGGATTGGATGCAGATTTCCTATTCGTTGTCTCTTAGGCATGCGATTAAAACATGCCTAAGCAGGTTTGGAGGTTTTTTTGTAGGTTCATCTCGTCTCGTTTCTCGATGACAGCCTTTCTGCACTGGAGGACTTTGCACCTATGGATTTGACTTCCTACATATCTGCTGTCCCAAATTTCTTACACTTATCCAACAGAAGATATATCAAAAGTATGTTTCTAGAAATTACTCTGGATTGGATGCAGATTTCCTATTCGTTGTCTCTTAGGCATGCGATTAAAACATACCCAAGCAGGTTTGGAGGTTTTTGTAGGTTCACCTCGTCTCGTATCTCGATGGCAGCTTTTCTGCATATCGGCATATCGGTTGAGGCTACATATCGGCTGTCCCAAATTTCCTACACTTATCCAACAGAAGTATGTTTGTAAAAATTACTCTAGGTAAACCCCAGCTTACGCCTATTCACCAGTCGGAGCCTTAACGCGCCACTCCTGACCATTTAAACCGGACCTCCGCTCAACGAGACGATAAAACGTTTCGCCAGCGAGTTTGGCTTCCTTTTTAATCCCGCAAAGCGTTCGGGGGCCCTCAAACTGGAG
Organism: Othius punctulatus; assembly: GCA_951805005.1. Classification (NCBI taxonomy): domain Eukaryota; kingdom Metazoa; phylum Arthropoda; class Insecta; order Coleoptera; family Staphylinidae; genus Othius; species Othius punctulatus. The sequence continues at coordinate 3,019,342 of OX638143.1, read as the reverse complement.
CCGGTAAAAATTTAATAACGAACGCTCAGAGTGCACACAAGCTGCAATCCAATTAGGCGCGGCGCTCCGCGAATGCCCGAGACGAGAGCTTTGTGCCCCCCCAGTTTTCCTCCAGTTTTCCTCATCGCGCTTTAACGGGTCATGAAATGAAAAAGGAAGCCGCGAAACGGCGTGTGCTTGACGAGGTTTACCACTCGCGCCGTAAAAAAACGCATAAAAATCCCGACTGGCCGTAACTTCCAACGACACAACAGAGCACCGGAAGAGGAGTACGAAAATGCGAGAGAAATTTATAAGCAGGATCACACCGTTCAAAGTACGCATGGAAACCTTCCAAGGATTACAATAAACTTAGTTGTACCAAAATCTTGAAATCTTAAATGATTACAACAAAGGCATGCCCAAAAATCTTCACTGAATACAAAAATGTTCCTAGGAGGTCATATAAAAACCTACAAACATTCAATGACTAAACACATGTCCATAGTCAAGAACAATCAAATTATATATGGACGCTCGTTCATTGGTAATTGGTACCAAAATTCTTGCACCCATATAGAAGATATGTCTAAGAGTGGACCAAGTGGGGTACCAAATTGGTAGGGGTGCCAAATTTCTTGCACACATCCAATAGAAGATATATCCAAAAATGGACCAAATGGGGTACCAAATTTCTTGCACACATCCAATAGAAGATATATCCCAGAGTGGACCTACGAGTAATAATAAATTCTAGAAACCTTCTGGAAGCAAAACGACAATTCTCAACTACAAAAAAAAACTAAGTAAATCATCGTCTTCGTTGACTGGAGTGCAGAAAAAAACTGGTGGCGAAAGAGGATGGCTCGTAATTGCGCGATCGTGCGCCCGGGGACATTTTATTGCCGGCCATCTAATGCGCAACTATTTTACGTAATTGCACCTCTCGGACGGCGGTGCCCTGTACGTGACCGCCGTGGCAATCGGAGGAGAATAGCTGCTCGTCCACCTCTGGAGCTCCTTTTTTTCAGGTGAACGGCTTTCAATGGGCAGCGCCTCGTTAAACGCGCTCCCGCTGGCCATCAATGAAAAACGCGAGGGGGACGCAAAGTGCCGACCCGAAGAAGAAGAAGAGGCGACGAAGTAGAAGAAGAAGCGGTCGGCAAGATTTGTCGGGGCTGTGAATGCGAACGGTGTTGCCAAAACCTCGCAAGAAGAAAATCGCCAGGAAGGAATGAGTTGGTAGCGTTGACTCGTACAGTTGTGTCCAGAAGAACCTTTGCATCCGAATTGAGACGTCGCCCTTTTGGGCACAGCGCGAGCGGTTGGGTACCTCGTTTTAGGGTTTTTAGAGTTTGGAGGAATTGAACGAAGTAACTGTTCGAATGAATTAATTTTAAGAGGATCATACATCATACAACTTTGAACATCTGATTGATTGATGGTTGATTTCGTACATCTTTGAACATCTGATACATCTTTGATACCATACAGTGGTACAGTGGTTTAACTCCTAGTGTTTTTTAGGAGTTTATGTATGACATATACATGTAACGGGTCGGTTTTGACTTCGACGAAATCTGCCTTAATTTTTAATTGCGCTCACGGGCCGTCAACGTAGGCAACCGCAAGCACACGTTTTTTAAGCGTAGACGCGTTTCCGGCCTGCGTATAATTGTGATCCGGCCACGGGGCGCTGGGATGAACGCAGAACGTAGCTGACTCTCTTCGAGTGTAAAAGTGTCGGGAGCCCTTCAGGCACGTCACATACAAAGGCTTTGTTTTGGGCCGGAATGCAGTTTTATTCACAATGTTGTCATGAATATTAGAAACACAGAAATCAGTAGGGACAATTGCTGCTTGTTGACTTGCTTAATGTAATGTTTAATTAAGCCAGAATGCAGTTGTATTCAGAATGTTGTCATGAACATTACGAACACAGAAATCAGCAGCGACAATTGCTGCTTGTTGCCTCGCTTAATGTAATGGCTAATTAACAGTGAGTTCTCGTCTGAAACAACGCCGGCCTCCGGCGAGTCCGGTCCTGGCGTAAGCGGGCACGTCCCACGTGGGCGCAGCCCTGGCCTGGAAACGCTCGGACACAGATTACCGTCCCTGTGCGACACAAAACGCGCAAGACACACAATGGAAACGGCGTGAATTATCGACCGACCGGCGCGTTTCGAAACGCACGGAAAAATTCGGGTGAAAGTCGCAGCCGTCCATCACCATCGGAATTAGAAAGTAGAATCTGTCGCTTGCGACACGCGGCAGGGACGTAATTAATTAGAGCCGATCGGTTCGCTCCAGCCGCGCACGAATTCCCCGGCTTTTAATTAAAATCGCCTCGCGCGGACAGGCAGAAGCCAGTAAAGGAGATTTACGGGGCACAAACGGGCGAGATAATCCAGAAAAATGGAAAACTGGAAATGGAGAGTTTTCATTAATAGTCGTCAGTTCTCATAACAGACAATCATCGGTACTCATAACAGACAATCATCGGTACTCATAACAGACAGTTATCAGTTCTCTTAACTTATAGTCATCAGTTCTCATAATAGACAGTCATCTGTTCTCATAATAGACAGTCATCAATTCTCATAATAGACAGTCATCAGTTCTCATAATATACTGTCATCAGTTCTCTTTACTTATAGTAATCATTTCTCATAACAGTCATCAGTTCCTTTAACTTATAGTCATCAGTTCTCATAATAGACAGTCATCAGTTCTCATAATATACTGTCATTAGTTCTCTTAACTTATAGTCATCATTTCTCATAACAGTCATCAGTTCCTTTAACTTATAGTCATCAGTTCTCATAACAGACAGTCATCAGTTCTCATAGCATACAGTCATAAGTTCTCATAACAGGCTGTCACCGCTTCTTTTAACTTATAGCTTTAGTTCTCATATCAGACAGTCATCAGTTCTCTTAACTTACAGTCATCGGTACTCATATCAGACAGTCGTCAGTTCTCTTAATTTATGGTCATCAGTTCTCATAACAGATAGTCATCAGTTCTCATTTCAGACAGTCATCAGTTCTCTTAACTTATAGTCATCAGTTCTTATAATAATCATCAGTTCTCTTAACTTATTGTCATCAGTTTTCATAACAGACTGTTATGAGTATGAGTCTGTTATGAGAACTGTTGACTGTCTGTATGATAACTGATGAATATCTGTTACTAGAACTGATGAACTCTAAGTTAAGAAAACAGGCGACAGTCTGTTATGAGAACTGGTAAATGTATGTTATGAGAACTGATAACTATCTGTTATGAGAACTGATAACTATCTGTTATGAGAACTGATGACTGTCTGTTATGAGAACTGATGAATGTCTGTTATGAGAACTGATGGCTATAAGTTAAGAGAACTGATGACAGTCTATTATGAGAACTGAGGACAGTCTGACATGAGAACCGATGACTATAAGTTAAGAGGACTTATAGTCATCAGTTCTCATATCAGACACTATAAGTTAAGAGAACTTATAGTCTTCAGTTCTCATATCAGACAGTCATCAGTTCTCTTAACTTATAGTCATTAGTTCTTATAACAGACAGTCTTCAGGTCTCCTAACTTATAGTCATTAGTTCTCATAACAGACAGTCATCAGTTCTCATAACAGGCTGTCACCAGTTCTCTTAACTTATAGCCATCAGTTCTCACATCAGACAGTCATCAGTTCTCTTAACTTATAGTCATCGATTCTCATATCAGACAGTCCTCAGTTCTCTTAAATTATGGTCATCAGTTCTCTTAACTTATGGTCATCAGTTCTCTTAACTTATGGTCATCAGTTCTCTTAACTTATGGCCATGAGTTCTCTTAATTTAGAGTCATCGCGTCTCATATCAGACAGTCCTCAGTTCTCTTAACTTATGGTTATCAGTACTCATAACAGACAGTCATCAGTTCTCATTACAGACTGTTATCAGTTCTCTTAACTTGTAGTCATCAGTTCTTATAACAATCATCAGTCTCTTAACTTATAGTCGTCATCAGTTCTTATAACAATCATCAGTTCTCTTAACTTATAATCATCAGTTCTCACATCAGACAGTCATCAGTTCTCTTAACTTATAGTCATCGATTCTCATATCAGACAGTCCTCAGTTCTCTTAAATTATGGTCATCAGTTCTCTTAACTTATAGTCATTAGTTCTTATAACAGACAGTCTTCAGGTCTCCTAACTTATAGTCATTAGTTCTCATAACAGACAGTCATCAGTTCTCATAACAGGCTGTCACCAGTTCTCTTAACTTATAGCCATCAGTTCTCACATCGGACAGTCATCAGTTCTCTTAACTTATAGTCATCGATTCTCATATCAGACAGTCCTCAGTTCTCTTAAATTATGGTCATCAGTTCTCTTAACTTATGGTCATCAGTTCTCTTAACTTATGGCCATGAGTTCTCTTAATTTAGAGTCATCGCGTCTCATATCAGACAGTCCTCAGTTCTCTTAACTTATGGTTATCAGTACTCATAACAGACAGTCATCAGTTCTCATTACAGACTGTTATCAGTTCTCTTAACTTGTAGTCATCAGTTCTTATAACAATCATCAGTCTCTTAACTTATAGTCGTCATCAGTTCTTATAACAATCATCAGTTCTCTTAACTTATAATCATCATCATCGGCGCTCTTTGAAGCGACCCAAAGTGGGAGAAATAATAGTTTTCTCTCAAAACAAGCCATCCCACGTGTTTTGGTTGGTCATAAATAGTCTGCGTGATTTTTTTCAGATATTTCTGAACAAAAAAAATTCACGAAATTTCAAGGTATGGAAAAACGTCGATTTTTGGCGAAAACTCAAAATTTCCCAAATAACTTCACCTTATACCAAAATGTTCCCAATGAATGGGAGAATAAGCTGCGTAAATTTGAGCGCTATAAAAAAATTAGTTTTTTGACAATGCGTTGGCAAAGTAAAGATTTCATTTTGAGCCTGCGGAACTTGCTCAACTTTTGAGCACGACTGACGGGTTATCTGTTTATGGATTTTCTTCAAATTTGGAGGCAATAATCCTACATTATTCCTGAGTAGAATGGTGTAAGCAAAAATTATCTGACACCTCTGAGAGCTGAGAAATCGGTGATAAACTGAGCGCACCTCCGAAACAGGCGGCCGGGACAGCTGGCACTATTTCGCTTCCATAAGAGCCTGTGTAAAGGAATCGGTGCTCTTTGGAGCGACCTAAAGTGGGAGAAATACTATTTTTCTCTCAAAACAAACCATCCCACGCATTTTGGTTGGTCATAAATAGTCTGCGTGATTTTTTTCAGATTTTTCTGAACAAAACAAAAATTCACGAAATTTCAAGGCATATGTATTGGAAAAACGTCGATTTTTGGCGAAAACTCAAAATTTCCCAAATAACTTCACCTTATACCAAAATGTTCCCAATGAATGGGAGAATAAGCTGCGTAAATTTGAGCGCTATAAAAAAATTAGTTTTTTGACAATGCGTTCGCAAAGTAAAGATTTCATTTTGAGCCTGCGGAACTCGCTCAACTTTTGAGCAATACTGACGGGTTATCTGTTTATGGATTTTCTTCAAATTTGGAGGCAATAATCCTACATTATTCCTGAGTAGAATGGTGGAAGCAAAAATTATCTGGCACCCCTGAGAGCTGAGAAATCGGTGATAAACTGAGCGCACCTCCGAAATCTGAGGCAGGGACAGCTGGCACTATTTCGCTTCCATAAGAGCCTGTGTAAAGGAATTGGTGCTCTTTGGAGCGACCTAAAGTGGGAGAAATACTATTTTTCTCTCAAAACAAACCATCCCATGCATTTTGGTTGGTCATAAATAGTATGTGTGATTTTTTTTAGATTTTTCTGAACAAAAAAAAAATTCACGAAATTTCAAGGCATATGTATGGAAAAACGTCGATTTTTGGCGAAAACTCAAAATTTCCCAAATAACTTCACCTTATACCAAAATATTCCCAATGAATGGGAGAATAAGCTGCGTAAATTTGAGCGCTATAAAAAAAATAGTTTTTTGACAATGCGTTCGCAAAGTGAAGATTTCATTTTGAGCCTGCGGAACTCGCTCAACTTTTGAGCAATACTGACGGGTTATCTGTTTATGGATTTTCTTCAAATTTGGAGGCAATAATCCTGCATTATTCCTGAGCAGAATGGTGTAAGCAAAAATTATCTGACACCGCTAAGAGCTGAGAAATCGGTGATAAACTGAGCGCACCTCCGAAACAGGCGGCCGGGACAGCTGGCACTATTTCGCTTCCATAAGAGCCTGTGTAAAGGTATCGGTGCTCTTTGGAGCGACCTAAAGTGGGAGAAATACTATTTTTCTCTCAAAACAAACCATCCCACGCGTTTTGGTTGGTCACAAGTAGTCTGTGAGATTTTTTTCAGATTTTTCTGAACAAAAAAAAATTTCACGAAATTTCAAGGCATATGTATGGAAAAACGTCGATTTTTGGCGAAAACTCAAAATTTCCCAAATAAGTTCACCTTATACAAAAATGTTCCCAATGAATGGGAGAATGAGCTGCATAAATTTGAGCACCATAAAAAAAATAGTTTTTTGACAGTGCGTTCGCAAAGTAAAGATTTCATTTTGAGCCTGCGGAACTCGCTCAACTTTTGAGCAATACTGACGGGTTATTGGTTTATGGATTTTCTTCAAATTTGGAGGCAATAATCCTACATTATTGCTGAGTAGAATGGTGTAAGCAAAAATTATCTGACACCTCTAAGAGCTGAGAAATCGGTGATAAACTGAGCGCATCTCCGAAACAGGCGGCCGGGACAGCTGGCACTATTTCGCTTCCATAAGAGTCTGTGTAAAGGAATCGGTGCTCTTTGGAGCGACCTAAAGTGGAAGAAATACTATTTTTCTCTCAAAACAAACCATCCATCCCATGCATTTTGGTTGGTCACAAGTAGTCTGTGTGATTTTTTCCAGATTTTTCTGAACAAACAAATATTTCGCGAAATTTCAAAGGCATATGTATGAAAAAAACGTCGATTTTTGGCGAAAACTCAAAATTTCCCAAATAACTTCACCTTATACCAAAATATTCCCAATGAATGGGAGAATAAGCGGCGTAGAAATCTACTAGATCTTTGAAGAAAACTTATGTGGAAAACTTGTTTTCATTTTCACTTAGCTGTATAGCTGACGTTTAGGAAGACTTACCTTTTATTATTTATTGATAAAATGTCCATCTTTCAAGAAAACCATGTGGAAAACTTGTTGTAATTTTTGTTTTTGTTTTCATTTGTTTATTGACAACATTTTCAGAAAAACAATAAAATTCAAAACTATACAACCTTTTTAAAAACTATTAAGAATATTTATTGAGTGCAGGGTTGGGTAGGTAGAATACACCACTTAAATTACATAGTTTTCTACACGTCAAAAACTCTGTAATTTGCATAAACAGTTTTTTACATTTTCAAAAACGATGTAAGAATTTGGTTTGATGGCAAAACAGTTTTCTAACATAAGTATTTTACGTAATCTACACCAATACTGTTTTCTTCAGTGTTTTCTACGTAATGTGGAAAACTATTTTCTACGTGTAATGTAGAAAACTGTTTTCTACGTGTCATTGTCCAACCCTGATTGAGTGTATTCGTTTGCTTCACATTTTTTAATTTTTTTTAATAATTATCAGAGATTCTACATTTACCATTTTACCATTAAAATTGATACAATATTTTTTTAATGTATTTTGGGATTTATTAATACATAATCTTAAGTATCCGATAAGACACTTAGTAGCTAAGTAGTATAGGTGCCGCCAAGTATATGGTGATACTACCAGAGGGGCGGTAGTATCTAATTAATAAAGGCGCCGCCAAGAATATGGTGATACTACCAAAGGGGCGTCTCACAATTTATGCGGGGCTATTGAATCCGTGGTCAAGGATGAGTTATTAACAGCATCGACGTGGCTTAAATTTACGATTGATGGGGCTACACTGTAGTAGCGCCGTTAACACATAATACAGCTGTAATAATGTTCATCGCTTGTGGGATTAAGTGAATTGTAAACCGCGTCAATGTAATTACGTCTTCCCATAGTTAAACAGTGGAGAGCTTACGGCAAATGCAGGAAGTCTGGCGTATTTATGCCGCTCATAAAGCCTTACAGGGGCCAAACAATATAGTTATATGGGCTATAAATCCCGGCTTCCTAGATTTCGTGTGAGAATAGCCTCTTTCTGATCGGCCAACACGCCATCAAAGTCTACGCATTCGTGTATACGTTTGCGTTTTTTTTAATAATTCGCGGGTTGTGGGGGGTGGGGGGTGAATCGATATCCAAATAAAGCCGCCCCCAGTGCGCGGGGTTAAACGGCTGCACCCGACACGCACACGTCTTCCGGCTGGACTGTGGGGTACTGCCCCCGGGGGGTGGGTAGCCTCCAGGAGGATAAACACAAACGCAAAGAGCGTGCTCGCGTGACGGCTCGGCCAACACGTTATTATTAAGGGCGGCCAATCTTTGATCACGGCTAGGGCTGTGATGTCTCATTCTGATACGCGGCCCCAGCAAATCACGCGAGCCGCCGCGTCACCTGCGCCCATTCAGCGATTGATCCGTCAGGTTTCGCGTCCGATTAATCAAGGCTGGCTGAGGTGAACAGCACATCTGCCCCCAAACGAAAAAGTTGGAAATTACATACATTTTCGTTAATAATTGTGCCTAAATATACTGCAGAAGGTATTGAGAGGCATTGAAAATTAGAGTGGTGCTTTCTTAACTTACCTAAAGGTGTAAAACGGCCGGTTAGTGTGATAATCTGAGATCGTTTTGATTCAGTCCTTGACGGATAGTGGTGTGGTCACAATACACAAGGACCCGTCTCTGTGCCCGATTAAATCACCTGAATCAGAAGTCACAATTCAAAATCGAGAGTTTCAAGCCGAGAAATATACCAGGGAAGATGTCCCTTGTATATTTCTGGACAAAGGAGATCATCCCTTGTACAAAGTGGTCATTTAAATTTCAACTACAGGTGTTGAAAACGGCGAAAACGCCCCAAAGAAGACAAAAAGAAATCACGTAGGGTACGCAGGTATAACGGTGAAATCGTTAGGGGGGCCAGAAAACTTGCGTGCTGCCTCGGGGAATTCTCCAAGGGCCCCCCGAATATGGGCAGAACCGGTGCCCTCGCCGGAGAGAACCCGTCTTCTCACGTACGGAGGAGGCTTTTTGCCCCGATCATATCTCCGTCTGCATTAATATGCGAATTAATAATCGCCTGCCGGAGCTACCAGTCCAAGGAGAGCCGCGTCAAGACCTGAAACCGCCTCGGCAACAATGCCCGAATCACGCAAGGTCGCGCCACAATGCTACGGCCGACCCAAATCAACAGTAATGTCACGAAAGAACACTAGGCGTGAATATCGCTTAAAAACTTGAAAACGTATAGAAATAAGAGTGAATAGGGTGGCAGCTTTATAACGAGTACAAAAAAACTTTCAATATTCGTCCAATCCTTTATATTTTCACTGTCACGTGATTTTTACGTCTGTGATGGAAGTAAGGGGTAATAAGGTACTAAGGGATGCAAGTCATTTCCAGAAGAGTCCTTGCCCAGGCAACGGGGTGTCACAGTAATGACCCCACTGAATCACCCGAGGACAAGCGGGGATGTAAACATGGCCCAGGGCACGAACGAAAGCAACGGGCGGTCACACAACTATATATATAAGTATATTAGGCTATCTGTTCTTTTTCTACAAAAAAAATCGATCGCCCGACGGGACGGGGCGAAAACAAGGACGATATTTGCGCCGCAGTCATTAATCAAGACCGGGCTTTTCGATGCGAGGTAAACAAAATCTGCGGATAAACAAGGGGGCCGGGTTGATCGCCCTCCGGTGGCGGCCAGAAAGCCCCCGGCACGTGCCTCCAATCAAATTCGATACCAGAAGCAAATTGATGCGGGCATTAATTATCGAAAATTGCATCGAGGCACAAAGCGAACCACAAAACGACCCATGACGTTATTTTTGAGGATTATACTTTCATCGTGCGTTATTTGTTTTTATTTGTTTATTGTTTAATCAATTCAAATATGGCCATGACATTATTTTTTGTGGTTCACTCAATCAAATCTCTTCAAATACCAGCTACACTTAACACCGGGCAGCTCAGTGGAGAAATGAAGGGGGGATCACGAAAATGATGGGGAACATGCAAAAATAAGTTATATAACAACTGGAGTCTCTCGTGCTCTCGTTAACGTGCGACGAACGAACATATTACTGTCTGCACGTATTGGGTTGCGCAAGTCGATTCGTGCAAGTAGGGTAAGCGTTGTCGCATTTCCACGCCAAGGTGAGGCACTGAATACGGGAGCCAACTGGATACCACGCGGCATCCAGAGGGTCAGGGACCATTCGCAGATGTTTTCGGCATTTACATTATTGTGTGGTGGAATGCAGCACAATGCAGGTCATGGCATTGTTGTGCTGACGACAACAAGAACGCAATACTGCAAGCACGCAAGGTTGCACGTATTGCATCGAAACCCCGTCCGATCTCACATGGCGATCCAAGCGACCCTAAGCCGGTCATCACAATTGTACAACTTGGGATCCAATGCCACGTCAAGGTGAGGCACTGAATACGGGAGCCAACTGGATACCACGAGGCATCCAGAGGGTCAGTCACCATCCGCAGATGTTTTCGGCACTTCCACGCCACTTCGGCCCCGAAAGTTCAGCCTAGATCACACTGGGAAAAGCATGACACATAAGTAGTACATATAGTTAAAGTAGGTGTCAAAAATTAGGTTAGAATTCATTGCTTGGTTATGGAGATATTGCGGAAAATTTATTGAAGTTATCAAATTTTGCAAGTAGAATTTCCTAAAAAATGTATTAAGTACTTCTCTAATCCTTCTAAAACATTCGATTACATGGTAACAAAGAAACAAACAAAAATCGCAGAATAATTTTTCAAATTGCGGAAAATGCTATAAATGGCAGAAAATTGATTGAAAACGGCGCAGAAAATATCAAATAAATCGCCGGAAATGTACGCAAATGGGAACAAAGTTACACAAAAAGGTTTCAGAAATTGCCTCAAGTTTTATGGAATTTTCTAGAATGTGAAATCACGATATTAATCAAAATATAAATACGAGTCAGGAAGTCCAGAATTTCAATAAAATATCATCCAGAATTTCAATAAAATATCATCCAGAATTTCAATAAAATATAATCCTGAATTTCAATAATATACCATCCTGAATTTCAATAATATACCATCCAGAATTTCAATAAAATATCATCCAGAATTTCAATAAAATATCATCCAGAATTTCAATAAAATATCATCCAGAATTTCAATAAAATATCATCCAGAATTTCAATGAAAATATCAAAGAATATCAAAATTATGAAACCGAAGAAAGTAAAAAATCTGACCCAAGTTTTATGGAATTTTCTAGAATGTGCAATCACAATATTAATCAAAATATAAATAAGAGTCAGGAAGTCCAGAATTTCAATAAAATATCGTCCAGAATTTCAATAAAATATCATCCAGAATTTCAATAACATATCCAGAATTTCAATAAAATATCATCCTGAATTTCAATAATATACCATCCAGAATTTCAATAAAATATCATCCAGAATTTCAATGAAAATATCAAGGAATATCAAAATTATGAAACCGAAGAAAGTAAAAAATCTGACCCAAGTTTTATGGAATTTTCTAGAATGTGCAATCACAATATTAATCAAAATATAAATAAGAGTCAGAAAGTCCAGAATTTCAATAAAATATCGTCCATAATTTTAATAAAATATCATCCAGAATTTCAATAATATACTATCCAGAATTTCAATAAATTATCATCCAGAATTTCAATAATATACCATCCAGAATTTCAATAAAATATCATCCAGAATTTCAATAATATACCATCCAGAATTTCAATAAAATATCATCCAGAATTTCAATGAAAATATCAAAGAATATCAAAATTATGAAACCGAAGAAAGTAAAAAATCTGACCCAAGTTTTATGGAATTTTCTAGAATGTGCAATCACAATATTAATCAAAATATAAATAAGAGTCAGGAAGTCCAGAATTTCAATAAAATATCGTCCAGAATTTCAATAAAATATCATCCAGAATTTCAATAAAATATCATCCTGAATTTCAATAATACACCATCCAGAATTTCAATAAAACATCATCCAGAATTTCAATAATATACCATCCAGAATTTCAATAAAATATCATCCAGAATTTCAATGAAACATCATGCTGAATTTCAATAATATACCATCCTGAATTTCAATAATATACCATCCTGAATTTCAATAAATTATCATTCAGAATTTCAATGAAAGTATCAAAGAATATCAAAATTATGAAACCGAAGAAAGTAAAAAATCTGACCCAAGTTTTATGGAATTTTCTAGAATGTGCAATCACAATATTAATCAAAATATAAATAAGAGTCAGGAAGTCCAGAATTTCAATAAAATATCATCCAGAATTTCAATAAAATATCATCCAGAATTTCAATAAAATATCATCCTGAATTTCAATAATACACCATCCAGAATTTCAATAAAACATCATCCAGAATTTCAATAATATACCATCCAGAATTTCAATAAAATATCATCCAGAATTTCAATGAAAATATCAAAGAATGTCAAAATTATGAAACCGAAGAAAGTAAAAAATCTGACCCAAGTTTTATGGAATTTTCTAGAATGTGCAATCACAATATTAATCAAAATATAAATAAGAGTCAGGAAGTCCAGAATTTCAATAAAATATCATCCAGATTTTCAATAAAATATCATACAGAATTTCGACAAAACATCATCCTGAATTTCAATAGTATACCATCCAGAATTTCAATAAAATATCATCCAGAATTTCAATGAAAATATCAAAGAATATCAAAATTATGAAACCGAAGAAAGTAAAAAATCTGACCCAAGTTTTATGGAATTATCTAGAATGAGCAATCACAATATTATTCAAAATATAAATAAGAGTCAGGAAGTCCAGAATTTCAATAAAATATCATCCAGAATTTCAATAAAAAATCATCCAGAATTTCAATAAACATCATCCTGAATTTCAATAATATACCATCCTGAATTTCAATAATATACCATCCAGAATTTCAATAAAATATCATCCAGAATTTCAATAATATACCATCCAGAATTTCAATAAAATACCAACCAGAATTTCAATAATATATCATCCAGAATTTCAATGAAAATATCAAAGAATATCAAAATTATGAAACCGAAGAAAGTAAAAAATCTGACCCAAGTTTTATGGAATTTTCTAGAATGTGCAATCACAATATTAATCAAAATATAAATAAGAGTCAGGAAGTCCAGAATTTCAATAAAATATCGTCCAGAATTTCAATAAAATATCATCCAGAATTTCAATAAAATATTATCCTGAATTTCAATAATACACCATCCAGAATTTCAATAAAACATCATCCAGAATTTCAATAATATACCATCCAGAATTTCAATAAAATATCATCCAGAATTTCAATGAAACATCATGCTGAATTTCAATAATATACCATCCTGAATTTCAATAATATACCATCCTGAATTTCAATAAATTATCATTCAGAATTTCAATGAAAGTATCAAAGAATATCAAAATTATGAAACCGAAGAAAGTAAAAAATCTGACCCAAGTTTTATGGAATTTTCTAGAATGTGCAATCACAATATTAATCAAAATATAAATAAGAGTCAGGAAGTCCAGAATTTCAATAAAATATCATCCAGAATTTCAATAAAATATCATCCAGAATTTCAATAAAATATCATCCTGAATTTCAATAATACACCATCCAGAATTTCAATAAAACATCATCCAGAATTTCAATAATATACCATCCAGAATTTCAATAAAATATCATCCAGAATTTCAATGAAAATATCAAAGAATGTCAAAATTATGAAACCGAAGAAAGTAAAAAATCTGACCCAAGTTTTATGGAATTTTCTAGAATGTGCAATCACAATATTAATCAAAATATAAATAAGAGTCAGGAAGTCCAGAATTTCAATAAAATATCATCCAGATTTTCAATAAAATATCATACAGAATTTCAACAAAATATCATCCTGAATTTCAATAGTATACCATCCAGAATTTCAATAAAATATCATCCAGAATTTCAATGAAAATATCAAAGAATATCAAAATTATGAAACCGAAGAAAGTAAAAAATCTGACCCAAGTTTTATGGAATTATCTAGAATGAGCAATCACAATATTATTCAAAATATAAATAAGAGTCAGGAAGTCCAGAATTTCAATAAAATATCATCCAGAATTTCAATAAAAAATCATCCAGAATTTCAATAAACATCATCCTGAATTTCAATAATATACCATCCTGAATTTCAATAATATACCATCCAGAATTTCAATAAAATATCATCCAGAATTTCAATAATATACCATCCAGAATTTCAATAAAATACCAACCAGAATTTCAATAATATATCATCCAGAATTTCAATGAAAATATCAAAGAATATCAAAATTATGAAACCGAAGAAAGTAAAAAATCTGACCCAAGTTTTATGGAATTTTCTAGAATGTGCAATCACAATATTAATCAAAATATAAATAAGAGTCAGGAAGTCCAGAATTTCAATAAAATATCGTCCAGAATTTCAATAAAATATCATCCAGAATTTCAATAAAATATCATCCCGAATTTCAATAAAATACCATCCAGAATTTCAATGAAAATATCAAAGAATATCAAAATTATGAAATTGTCAGAATTACGAAAATTGCCAATAATTGTATTTTACGTAATAAAGTACAAAATCTTTATTAATATAATTTTAAGATGTTCATCAAATTTTCAGAAAATTTCACGAAACAACAAATGTGTGGACTTTAATATTGAAATTATGAGAATGCTCAGAAACTGCAAAAATTATATCAACCAATACATATTACAAATTACGAAAATTGCCAAAAAATGTAATTTTTGTAACCAAGAACAAAATCTCTATTACTATAATTTTAAAATGTTTTTCAAATTTTCCAAAAAAATCACGAAACTTAACAAATCTGTGGAATTATTAACTTCACCATTTTTGTTATAGTTTAATCCATTTTTTATACCAGTTATTATTATATTTTTTTATTGTTTTCTTTCTTTAATAAAAATGTGTTTTTTATTTTTACTTAAAAAAAAAAGTTCCATGTATCATCCTCTAAGGCCAAGTTGTACGCCCAGATGTGTAATTTTGCTTTATCTTTGATCGTGGTTCAATTTCTATGAATTCGATTGTTTCGACAATTGTATCCCAGGCAACTGAACCGAGATTGTACAACTTGGCCCTGGAGGATACCTGAAACATTTTTTTTTCTAGCCCTCCCTTGCTTTCTCCTATCCCGCGGACGTTGTTTAAGTTTAACTCTCTGCTTAACGTGCCACGTAACAATAAGTCCGCCTTAACCTGTGCAGCAACAGAGCCGTGCAATTACGACCGCAGCCTTAACCCCCCGCTGAACTTCAAAGGGCGCTTCCGAAATTAAGCCCGGCTCCCCGGCGGGGGTGGTTTCCGCCCCTAGCGTGGGGAATCTGCGTGCCCGGGGCACCGGAAAATGCCCTCTCGCCGCAAACGTGACACACGAGGTTACAATTTAATCTCCATCCGAGCGCAAGTGTCCTCCGGCAACTGCACCGGAAATTGTCCCGCCTTGTCCTGGGACAAAAAAAAGGATAGGGACGGCCTCGCTCCACATTGATAAGGGTCCTGCCAGGGAATTGCTTCCCCAAGCATTTTTAAGCGGCACATTCATTTCCAGATTATTTTATATTGTCGGTTTCCATGCGTTTATGTATCAACCTGCAAGTTGATGCAACGATTTTTTTTATTACCGAGTAGATGTAATTACATAAATTTGCTTACAACTACATATTTTCAAAATTTGACTCCTAGAATAGACAAGTTTTCAATATTCATTTTTCACATTTTCAGTATGAGAATTCTAAAATAATACATGCAAAATGTGAGAACTTGTCAAAATTATGAATTTTTGAAATCTGAGGAAACCATAAGATTTGAAAAATTAATTATTGAATAGTGTGAGGTTGTCTTTATATGTCTTTATTATTATCTCTAATGGTAAATAAATACATATGTTTATGTCAATTATAATTTTGATACATTTGACAAAAATCGTCGTCTAATTTGGAAAATTAGAATTAGAATTTGGAAAGTATTTATGAGAGTTTTGCCAATGAAATCATACATGCTAAATTTGATCAAATTTTGAAGTTTCCAGGCAAATTTATGGATTCCGAGAGTCAAGTAAATCTCTAGTAATTAAGGGGTCTAGAAGTATAAGGGTTTAAGTGCATTTTTGGTAGTTCTGAGATAAATGGATTTAAAGTTAACTTGAATTTCAAAATTCCAGGAATAACTTAAAAAAACTGGGTTCATATTTAAGACTAACATATTAGCACAGTTTTCTAAACTTATTCATGGAATTTTCAAATTCAAGACTCGGTTTTATTCCAAGGGTCCAAAATAATGAAGAACTTTTTTTTTCTGAATCCTATTTAAGTATAATCAGTTTTATATCAAATGCCCTAAATAATGAAGAAAAAAACTGTTTTGAATTCTATTCAAGTTGAATCAGTTTTATTTCAACTGTCCAAATAACAGACATAGCTTTAGACTAAAATATTAACACAGTTTTCTGAACTTATTCCTGGAATTTTGAAATTCAAGTTAACTTTAAAAGCCATTTATCTCAGAACTACTAAAAATGCACTTAAACCCTTTTACTTCTTGACCCCTCAATTGATAATTTTAATAAATTTTCTAAATGTTACGCCAAATTTGGGAAATCTTAAAGTATTTATAAGAGTTTTGCATACATGCAAAATGTGAGAAAACATAAAGTTTCATGTCAAAATTATGAATTTTGGAAATCAGAGGAAACCATAAGATTGGAAAAATTAATTATTGAATAGTGTGACACTGTCTTTAGATTGTAAATTGTTAATTGTAAATAAATACATATGTTTTTGTCAACTATAATTTTGATACATTGGACAAAAATCGACGTCTAATTTGTGAAATTTTCAAGTATTTGTGAGAGTTTTAGAAGACAGATTTATAAATTTTTGAAACCTAAAGACATTATATATTTAAAAAAAAGTAGATAAACAGATAATGTGTGTCTATGTGAAGGATAATTTTGTCAAGTTTTCAAAATGTGTGTGCCTAATTTGGAATATTTTACACTTACATTAATGTTACATGTTACATTTTCACGCCCATTGGGAAATTTTAAACTGATAAACCTCGAAATTGCACATGTCAAATTTAATAACATTTAAAAGTTTACAGTAAATTTATGATTTTTGGATCTAGAAGATAGCACTTAATTATATAAAATTATGTTTGGAGATAATTAAATTTGTGAATGTCAACGATAATTTTGATATATTTTCAAAATTTGACTGTTTTTGATTTTATCCCTTATTTAATACTGAAACTTTGTCAAAATTTCAGGAGAATTAGTTTCAGGTGTACTGTACACGAATTTAATATCAAATTTGCATATAATAAATTTTCAGAAATATCAGTAATAGCTAACCCATACTTGTTAATGCAGAAAGTTAAGTGTTTGATTTTCTCCCTTATTGAGTATTGAGACTTTGTCAAATTTTCAGCAGAATTAGTTTCAGGTGTACTGTATACGAATCTAATATCAAATTTGCAAATAATAAATTTTCAGAAATTTCAGTAATAGCTTACCTATACTTGTTAATGCAGAAAGTTAAGTGTTTGATTTTATCCCTTATTTAATACTGAAACTTTGTCAAAATTTCAGGAGAATTTGTTTTAGGTGTACTGTACACGAATCTAATATCAAATTTGCAAATAATAAATTTATAGAAATATCAGTAATAGCTAACCTATACTTGTTAATGCAGAAAGTTAAGTGTTTGATTTTCTCCCTTATTGAGTATTGAGACTTTGTCAATTTTTCAGCAGAATTAGTTTCAGGTGTACTGTACACAAATCTAATATCAAATTTGCAAATCATAAATTTTCAGAAATTTCAGTAATAGCTAACCTATACTTGTTAATGCAGAAAGTTATAAGTTTGATTTTCTCCCTTATTTAATACTGAAACTTTGTCAAATTTTCAGGAGAATTAGTTTCAGGTGTACTGTACATGAATCTAATATCAAATTTGCAAATAATAAATTTTCAGAAATTTCAGTAAAAGCTAACCTATACTTGTTAATGCAGAAAGTTAAGTGTTTGATTTTCTCTCTTATTGAGTATTGAAACTTTGTCAAATTTTCAGCAGAATTAGTTTCAGGTGTACTGTACACGAATCTAATATCAAATTTGCAAGCAATAAATTTTCAGAAATTTCAGTAATAGCTAAGCCATATTTGTCAGTGCATACACTTATGAGTTTGATTTTCTCCCGTATTTCTTATGGAAACTTTTTAAAATTTTCAGCAGAATTAGTTTCAGGTGTACTGTACACGAATCTAATATCAAATTTGCAAATAATAAATTTTCAGAAATTTCAGTAATAGCTAACCTATACTTGTTAATGCAGAAAGTTAAGTGTTTGATTTTCTCCCTTATTTAGTATTGAAACTTTGTCAAATTTTCAGCAGATTTAGTTTCAGGTGTACTGTACACGAATTTAATATCAAATTTGCAAATAATAAATTTTCAGAAATTTCAGTAATAGCTAAGCCATACTTATCAATGCAGAAAGTTAAATGTTTGATTTTATCCCTTATTTAATACTGAAACTTTCTCAAAAAAGATTTCAGGAGAATTAGTTTCAGGTGTACTGTGCACGAATCTAATATCAAATTTGCAAATAATAAATTTTCAGAAATTTCAGTAATAGCTAAGCCATACTTGTCAATGCAGAAAGTTATAAGTTTGATTTTCTCCCTTATTTAATACTGAAACTTTGTCAAATTTTCAGGAGAATTAGTTTCAGGTATACTGTACACGAATCTAATATCAAATTTGCAAATAATAAATTTTTAGAAATTTCAGTAATAGCTAAGCCATACTTGTCAATGCAGATAGTTATAAGTTTGATTTTCTCCCTTATTTAATACTGAAACTTTGTCAAATTTTCAGGAGAATTAGTTTCAGGTATACTGTACACGAATCTAATAACAAATTTGCAAATAATAAATTTTCAGAAATTTCAGTAATAGCTAAGCTATACTTGTCAATGCAGAAAGTTATAAGTTTGATTTTCTCCCTTATTTAGTATTGAAACTTTGTCAAATTTTCAGCAGAATTAGTTTCAGGTGTACTGTACACGAATCTAATATCAAATTTGCAAGTAATAAATTTTCTGAAATTTCAGTAATAGCTAAGCCATATTTGTCAGTGCATACACTTATGAGTTTGATTTTCTCCCGTATTTCTTATGGAAACTTTTTAAAATTTTCAGCAGAATTAGTTTCAGGTGTACTGTACACGAATCTAATATCAAATTTGCAAATAAAAATATTTCAGAAATATCAGTAATAGCTAAGCCATACTTGTCAATGCAGAAAGTTATAAGTTTGATTTTCTCCCTTATTTGGTATTGAAACTTTGTCAAATTTTCAGCAGAATTAGTTTCAGGTGTACTGTACACGAATCTAATATCAAATTTGCAAATAATAATTTTTCAGAAATATCAGTAATAGCTAAGCCATACTTGTCAATGCAGAAAGTAAAGCGTTTGATTTTATCCCTTATTTAATACTGAAACTTTGTCAAAATTTCAGGAGAATTAGTTTCAGGTGTACTGTACACGAATCTAATATCAAATTTGCAAATAATAAATTTTCAGAAATTTCAGTAATAGCTAACCTATACTTGTTAATGCAGAAAGTTAAGTGTTTGATTTTATGCCTTATTTAATACTGAAACTTTGTCAAAATTTTGGGAGAATTAGTTTCAGGTGTACTGTACACGAATCTAATATCAAATTTGCAAATAATAAATTTTCAGAAATTTCAGTAATAGCTAAGCCATACTTGTCAATGCAGAAAGTTAAGTGTTTGATTTTCTCCCTTATTTGGTATTGAGACTTTGTCACATTTTCAGCAGAATTAGTTTCAGGTGTACTGTACACGAATCTAATATAAAATTTGCAAATAATAAATTTTCAGAAATTTCAGTAATAGCTAAGCCATACTTGTCAATGCAGAAAGTTAAGTGTTTGATTTTCTCCCTTATTTAATACTGAAACTTTGTCAAAATTTCAGGAGAATAAGTTTTAGGTGTACAGTACACGAATCTAATATCAAATTTGCAAATAATAAATTTTCAGAAATATCAGTAATAGCTAAGCCATACTTGGCAATGCAGAAAGTTATAAGTTTGATTTTCTCCCTTATTTAGTATTGAAACTTTGTCAAATTTTCAGGAGAATTAGTTTCAGGTGTACTGTACACGAATCTAATATCAAATTTGCAAATAATAAATTTTCAGAAATTTCAGTAATAGCTAACCTATACTTGTTAATGCAGAAAGTTAAGTGTAACTAAAAACACTAAAAATAGTTGAAAGTGTGTTATAGTAGGTATATGTTCGAGCAGCAAACAGTACAAACTGGACGTGGATATTGCTTACTGCGGTATTTGCTCTTTGCATAGGGGCCAATTTTACAAATCAGCAAAAACGCGCATTTAATGCATTATGCAGCGATATTTGCGACCACAAATCATTTATCGCCCCCCTTTTTGCGTGTGTACGTTGGTTTTTGGGGATACATTCCCAACCCTTATTTGGGGATACTCTTCCAACCCCTCTTAGGGGATACCCTTCCAACCCCTCTTTGTTTTTTTTTTCTTATTGAAGAGCTGGATGTTTCTGAGCAAACGGTGAAGGGACGTTTTGATTGGGTTGGGGCAAAGTTAGCAGACTTCCATCGCCGATTCGCTTCCAAATGATTTCATTAGGCTTCCAGGTGTCGAGCCAGGGAGGAAATGCCTTTCAGTCGGCGAACGTGAAACACGAGGTCGCAATTTAATCTCCTCCCCCCCTTTAGCTCGTGAGCACCCCGTCTGTCGTGACTAAACCGGAAATTGTCGTCGCGACGTTTCCGGGAGCCCGCGCCCCCGCAGCGTTTAATTATAGCGATCTTATCCCACGCTGAGGCTCCGAATCGAGACTTTCTAGAAGAAAGGTGGTAATTGCACAAAGCCCCGATGAATAATAGAACTGCCGTTTGAGAGGTAATTATTCCGCGTGGAATTCAATTATCGATTGGGGGTGGTGCTTTGATGCAGGCGGACTTTTGCGGGTGGTTTCGACTGGTTTATCGCCGCGATGAATGCGTCCGGGGCGTAATTGTGAATTATGGGCGACGTGGAATTTCTGCCTGAATTGTCCCGTCACGGGCCAAATTGAGTTAGCGGAGTGATTCACGAGCCGCGCACATGCGTCATCCTAGATTTGTGTACGTGCGGTTTTTGGGATGAACATGGAATTATTGCTTATGTGGTGGATGGCGATTCTTCGTAATTTGCGGTCGCAGATGTCCTAAATGGATGCGACGATGTTACGCAATGATAAAACCGCGTTCACAGTATGAGGACATTGCTATTTTTGCATTAGATACCAAACGTAGTGGCGATTGTATTTTACGCACGTTTTTAGTTACCGCCGAAAAGTTGAGAACAGGTCGCCGTTCAGGTCGCGGTCTGGTCGAGGTCTACGTCTAACACGAGGCCGTAATCGATTTATTTGGTAAATCACATAAGTAAAGTAAATGGTAATACATAGGAAAAGTATATGAGTCTCATTGGCGAGCATAAACGCGGCCAAAACCTCCAAAAACACTCGTATTTAAACAACGTTATTTAATAAAAGTAATAATAGAATTCGATTACATATACCCCAGAACATGCACACAAGCTTTTATGCGAAGTTAAAGTTTTGGGTTATGAAGTTATTAAGCCTTAAAATTAACAATTTTTTGTGTTGTGAAATTATGCGAAAATAGCACCCACGTAATTGGCCTGGACTTATGCTATTAATTAAAATAATTGACGTGATTTTTTCTCCTGGATAGAGGGACACATTTACTTGGTTTCAGTGTTAAATATAATTGATAGTCAAATTGATAGTCTTGAACAACTTCACTTTTTCGATTCACAAATAAGTAAATCTACATCTCTAATTATTATGAAAAAACAAAATGCATTTGGTTTTCGAAATATACAAGGTGATTCGTATGAAATCGTAAGTTATTATATGAAAGGGTTTTATTAAATTTTTGGATATGTTTATCTTAAGTCGATAAAAATGGAAAAAGGTTATTAAAACATGTAAATAACACTTTGTGTTAATAAACATTGTAATATATTCATAATAATATTTAATTAATGCAAAACGATTCACATACCCTTATCGATAGAATTATCAGAAAATAATTTTGAAATAGAACTAATAATAGAACTTTAATGGAACTAAATAGAAAATAGAAGAATATTTTAGACTAACATATTAATTAGCACAGTTTTCTAAACTTATTCATGGAATTTGGAAATTCAAGTTAACTTTAGTTAACTTTACTCTAAATTTGGGAAATCTTAAAGTATTTATGAGAGTTTTGCCCAACACGAAATGATACATGTAAATATGATTAAATTTTAAAGTTTTCAATCAAATTTATGGATTTGGAGAGTGAAAAAATCAGTCAGAAGAAACGATAAGATTGAAAGAAATTAATTATTTCATACTGTAAAACTGTGAAGCTAGTCATAAATTAATAGATGTCTCTAGTAATTGATAATTTAGATAAATGTTCAAAATGTTACGCCAAATTTGGGAAATCTTAAAGTATTTATGAGAGTTTTGCCAAACATGAAATGATACATGCTAAATATGACAAAATTTTAAAGTTTCCAATCAAATTTATGGATTTCGAGAGTGAACAAATCAGTCAGAAGAAACGATAAGTTTGAAAGAAATTAATTATTTCATACTGTAAAACTGTGCAGCTAGTCATAAATTAATAGATGTCTTTAGTAATTGATAATTTTGATAAATTTTCAAAATGTTACGCCAAATTTGGGAAATCTTAAAGTATTTATGAGAGTTTTGCCAAACACGAAATGATACATGCTAAATATGATAACATTTTAAAGTTTCCAATCAAATTTATGGATTTCGAGAGTGAAAAAATCAGTCAGAAGAAACGATAAGATTGAAAGAAATTAATTATTTCATACTGTAAAACTGTGAAGCTAGTCATAAATTAATAGATGTCTTTAGTAATTGATAATTTTGATAAATTTTCAAAATGTTACGCCAAATTTGGGAAATCTTAAAGTATTTATGAGAGTTTTGTCAAACACGAAATGATACATGCTAAATATGATAACATTTTAAAGTTTCCAATCAAATTTATGGATTTCGAGAGTGAAAAAATCAGTCAGAAGAAACGATAAGATTGAAAGAAATTAATTATTTCATACTGTAAAACTGTGGAGCTAGTCATAAATTAATAGATGTCTCTAGTAATTGATAATTTAGATAAATGTTCAAAATGTTCCGCCAAATTTGGGAAATCTTAAAGTATTTATGAGAGTTTTGCCAAACATGAAATGATACATGCTAAATATGACAAAATTTTAAAGTTTCCAATCAAATTTATGGATTTCGAGAGTGAAAAAATCAGTCGGAAGAAGCGATAAGATTGAAAGAAATTAATTATTTCATACTGTAAAACTGTGCAGCTAGTCATAAATTAATAGATGTCTTTAGTAATTGATAATTTTGATAAATTTTCAAAATGTTACGCCAAATTTGGGAAATCTTAAAGTATTTATGAGAGTTTTGCCAAACACGAAATGATACATGCTAAATATGATAACATTTTAAAGTTTCCAATCAAATTTATGGATTTCGAGAGTGAAAAAATCAGTCAGAAGAAACGATAAGATTGAAAGAAATTAATTATTTCATACTGTAAAACTGTGGAGCTAGTCATAAATTAATAGATGTCTCTAGTAATTGATAATTTTGATAAATTTTCAAAATGTTACACCAAATTTGGGAAATCTTAAAGTATTTATGAGAGTTTTTGAAAACTTGAAATGACAAGCCAAATTTGATCAAATTTATAAGTTTCAAGTCAAATTTATAAATTTTGGAAACCCCAATAAATTATAAATAAAAAATTATATGTGTGAAACTGTATTTGTAGATAAATAGGTATGTGTATGAAAAGATTATTAAAATATGTAAATAGCACTTTGTGTTAATAAACATTGTAATATATTCATAATAATATTTAATTAATGCAAATACGATTCACTTATCTTATCACTTATCACTTATATAGACTAATCTATAGAATTATCAGAACATAATTTTTAAATAGAACTAATAATATAACTTTACTAGAACTAAATAGAAAATAGAAGAATATTTTAGACCAACATATTAGCACAGTTTTCTAAACTTATTCATGGAATTTTGAAATTCAAATTAACTGTAAAGCCATTTATCTCTGAACTACCAAAAATGCACTTGAACCCTTTTACTTCTTGACCCCTCTATTAATAATTTTGATAACTTTTCAAAATGTTACACAAAATTTGGGAAATCTTTAAGTATTTATGAGAGTTTTTGAAAACTTGAAATGACATAAGCCAAATTTGATCAAATTTATAAGTTTCAAGTCAACTTTATAAATTTTGGAAACCAGAATAAATTATAAATAAAAAATAAAAATATATATGTGTGAAACTGTATTTGTAGATAAATAGGTATGTGTGAAACGGTTATTAAAATATGTAAATAGCACTTTGTGTTAATAAACATTGTAATATATTCATAATAATATTTAATTAATGCAAATACGATTCACATAGCCAGCCTTATCGATAGAATTGTCAGACAATAATATTTAAATAGAACTAATAATAGAACTTTAATAGAACTAAATAGAAATAGAAATAAAATTGTATCAATTGCAACTAATAATGGTTTTCCAACAAATATTATTGAAAAATTAATATATAAAAAAGATATAAAAATACAATTAGCCACATTTATCCAAAATTTAAAAATTTAAATAAATAAACATTTACATATTTTGGAGAAATCATAAAAAATCGTATTCAAGGGATTTACATGCTTTGGCATCCCATGAACAAGGATTGATGATTTAAAAAAAATGCTGAAAGTTTTAAAAAACAAAATCATCAAATCTCTATTAGAACAAATTATAAATTATCAATCATTCTATATAATTGTAAAGCCAAAGTTTTCCCAATTAACAATTTCCAATTTTGCCAAAACCCATTAAAGATATCTGGAGTATATGACATAATTAGTCTGAATTTTCCTCCTCCTCGTCCTCTTCCTTGTTTTTATTGTACAAGAAAAATTAATATATAAAAAAGATATAAAGATACAATTAGCCACATTTATAAAAAAAATCAAAAATTAAATAAATAAGCATTTGCATATTTTGGGGAAATCATAAAAAATCATATTCAAGGGATTTACATGCTTTGGCATCCCATGAACAAGGATTGATGATTTAAAAAAAATGCTTATGTTGGAAAACCATTATTAGTTGCAATTGATACAATTTTATTGCAAAATTTTGCAGCATAATACAGATTATTTTAGAATTTACAAAACTGTCCCAATACTGATAATATATCAAATTTACCTTTGACATCGCCAAATTATATCTATTTATTTATTACTATCTTCAAACACCATTGTACATAATTAAATGATTCATTTTTTAAATTGCTGATTTCTTCTAGTTTTACTAAAGAAACTTTTAAATGTTATTAATTAGACATGTTTGATTTCGAATTTTATAAAACCCTCATCAGTACTTTAAATTTTTCCAAATTAGGTACTAAAATTTTGAAAATTTATAAAAATTATCCTTCACACAGGCACACATATATATTTATCTACAAATACAGTTCCACACAGGTAAATATTTTTTTTTTAATTTACAATTTCTTCCGGTTTCCACAATTTATAAATTTGACTTGTGAATTTTATCAAATCTGGCGTATGTCATTCAAGTTTCCCTAAACTCTTATAAATACTTTAAGCTTTCCCATATTTGAAAATTTGAAAAAACTAAAGATGCAGCATATCTCGTTAACAACTGAAGTGTCTAGAAATTGCCATTTATATTAAATGTATTTTAATTTTATTTAAATTTTAATGAAATTAGTCAGGATTTATATTAATTTTTGCAAATAACGCAACTTTATTTTTTGAGGATTTTGGCCTCAAGTTTAGCAAACGGCGAAACATTGCGAGCCGGTCGAGGTTCAGGTCGCGTTCCAAGTCGAGGTCGCGGCCTAAGTCGAGGTCGCAATCGATTTATTTGGTAAAAATGCGTAAGTAAATGCGCCCCATTGGTCTGACCTGATTCAACACCTGTCTTTTCGCATACAGAAATACTGACCTGCGCCCTCCACACGTCTAGTATTGCACGATTGGCTCTTTGGCAAGATATGAAGATGTACTTACGTCCTCCACAAACGGTCGTTTGGTGCTTTTGTGACACATGAATGTTTACTTGCGCTCTTCAAACGACACCATTTGGTTCTTTGGCAGTGTACAAATATTGATCCGTAAACGTGCAGGCCGTAGTTTCTTTTGCGAAGGATGTGTCCGGTCTGGGCTCCTCGCCGCTTCCCATCTCGATGGTTTTCAGTCACATCTCGATGGTTTTCAGTCCCATCTCGATGGTTTTCAGTCCCATCTCGATAGTTTTCCGTCCTATCTCGATGGTTTTCAGTCCCATCTCGATGGTTTTCAGGATATCAATCGCTAGCCCCCCCCCCCCCCCCCCCCCCCCATTCATCGTCGTCCGGCGGTGTTTTGCGAGCTCGTGAGCGGAGCCCCGGGGACAATGGGAGCGCACGGAATTAACGATTCATGATTTCGGCATGTGCTGGTCCTCCCCGTCCGGCCCCATTGTTTATATTTAATTGTAGTGCTCGGCGGGAGTGCTGTTTAAACAATCCCAGCTCGCTTCGAATGTTTGAGGTGCTCTCGAGGAGCGACGGCGATGATACGCGTGTAATTAGTCTGGGCTGGAGGGGCTGGGGGGTGTTTGCGCAGCCCGGTCTGGCACGGGGAAAAGAACGTGTGAATAATTGAAGCCCGAATTTGGGGGGTTGTATTGACGATTTTTTTATTGGTAAGAGGAAGTTGCGTCCGGGGTGACTGCCCTATGCCGGAAGTTGCGTATGTTGGGCACTCTGGCATTGCTGGGTCGGCGTTCTTGTGTAATATCATATACAGTTCCATCACATCCAAATCTCTCTTTATTGATAAGAGGTAGTTGAGCCCCCCGAGGTGACTGCCGTATGCCGTAACTTGCGTATGTTGGGCATTCTGGCATTGATGGGACGGCGTTCTTGTATAATAAGTAATAACATATACAATTCCATCACATCCAAATCTCTCTTTATTGATAAGAGGTAGTTGAGCCCCCCGGGGTGCCTGCCGTATGCCGTAACTTGCGTATGTTGGGCATTCTGGCATTGCTGGGTCAGCGTTCCTGTATAATAACATATACAATTCCATCACATCCAAATTTCACAGTACTGATATACTTTTCACCTCGGTATGTACCATTGCTGCTCTGTGCACCCCCATTTCAAAATTCCTGAAAGTGGTCCAGTGGTTACGCCACTGGCAAGAGTTCCTGCTCCACGGTTGTGTGCAGCTCAGCCAAGGCAGAGGCGATCGACTCCGCGGAATCGTGATGTATCTGTCTGGCGGACGTTGCGCCATTATCCACCATTATCTAGCTGTCAGCGGAGTCTCTTACACGGCCAATATATTGATCTTATAAGGAGTTTTATGCGTTTGCGCTATTAGCCTCGCGGCGCAATTTATACTCGCCCCGTTCGAGCGGCGCGTCCGCTTGAAATTTATACGACGATTTATGTGCCCGGGCGATAAATCGAGAGGAGAAATTTCATGCCTCGGGCCCCTCGGCCCCAAGGTGAGGGATCTCTCTCGCCTCAATGGACGGAAAACGCGCCTCGGAATTTAGATTGCCGTACCTGTTTCCAGGCGATCGGGGGGCCCCCGTCCATTACGACTTCCTTCTTTCTAATTCGCCCGCCGCGCGATGAGAGAAGAAGGTTAACGGATCCAGCGCCGGGGCGTTCACACCTGGTTTCGAAAGTGATTTCACGAACTCTTGCACGGTACCGGTTAATTACAGCGCGAGCTGATTCAATTACCGGCCGAAGAAGCTCTGGCCGAAGATTGGGAACGTGTAAGGTCGGATTCCACAAGTAAATTACGTTTGGGCTTCCTGTGCGGCGTTAGAACCGTCGGTGGTCACGGTCAATAGGGCACGCCGGTTAGTAGGGGGGCAAACCGACTTGCTGCTTTCGGTGATCGCACGATTTCAAATCTGCGGGAAAACGACATCAAATAGGGGCGAAATTGGGTTGTTTCAGAGCGCCCCCTCCGAAGGGGGTGCTTGAGTCCCACCCCGCTCGAGTCCAGTCAGCTTACATCCTTACAAGTTTTTTTTCTCCTCCATTTTCTTGGTTTCTTGGCCATCAAACATGTATTGTGAATTTGCCGCCCTGGGTTGCAGCCCTCATAGCCCCCCCCCCCCCCCCCCCGCATTCTAAATCCGCCCCTGAAGCCGCGACCTGAATCTGAACCGGAACGTCAATCTCCTTGCTATGCACGTAAAATATCTAAACCCCGACTTGGGCTTCGACCGCGACCTAAACCTGAACCTCGTCTGCGACCTGAACCTGGACGTCGACCGCCACCTGAATCTCACCTGCGGGCTGAACCTGGATGTCGAACACCACCTGTTTGCTATGTTTCGAAATATCGTAAAATATCTAAACCCCGACTTGGGCTTCGACCGCGACCTAAACCTGAACCCCGCCTGCGACCTGAACCTGGACGTCGACCGCCACCTGAATCTCGCCTGCGGGCTGAACCTGGACGTCGAACACCACCTGTGTGCTATGTTTACTCCCGTCTAATGATTTGGGTTGCATACGTTGCGCTCCCATAAATTTCCAAATAACACATTAAATTTCTCGACGTTTTCAATCCGATGATTCGTGAGATTTTGAATACTCACCGCCCTAACTGCAGGAACTGCAGGCATTCCTGAGGCGAATGCCATTGCATCACCGGACGACCCAGTGGTCAGTGGTGAGCGAAGGCCTCGCCCGTGCCTTCAGGCTTGACCTTTCCGCCGTGTTTTCATGCGCTGCAACTGTCGCGGGGCATCACCGGGCCCCCTTCTGGGAACGCGAGAGGGCCCCGTTTATTTATGTTGTGCATAATTCACCCACACCTTGCGCTGCCGGAGATCTGAATATTTATGGCCGATTCCTAGGAGTCGCATGAGGAAAACAGACTGACTCATGGTATTGTTTGCGGGGACGATGTCGATGCACGGTGCTTTGTTGTGATGCGATGGCAAGAGCAATATTTTTTTGTTGTTATTTGTAAATTCCTAAATGGGTTTGTGCCGAATGATAAGGCAGAAATCAATCACGAGATGTATGCAGGGGAAATAAACACGAATCATCGGCCAAATCTGTGGGCGAACAATGAATAATCAACATTTATTATTTCTTCGCTGAATGCACATTCAGCAAATGTGCATTCTCCAATGTCCATTCGGCATTCGCCAAATGGACATTTAAAGGGACCCTTTAAGGCTCGTACTCATGTCCGCAGCGCTCCGCAGAATTATTCTTAGAGTACCATCCCCAAGTAACAGTCTAAACGAATTTTGTCTTGTGATTGCTTAATCATAATGATTTATTGTTAAAAGGCAATCACAAAGCAAGCCCTAGACGAAATAGATTTAAAGGTCCAGGTCGCGGTCTGGTCGAGGTCTAGGTCTAACTCGAGGTCGTAATCGATTTATTTGTCAAGAAAACATAAGTAACCGACATAAAGTCCGGGTCTAAGTCGAGGTCGCAATCAACCTCTTCTGAATTAGCTTCAGGTGTACTTAACAGATATATAATAATAAATATGCAATAAATAAATTTTCAGAAATTTCAGTAATAGCTAACCTATACTTGTTAATGCAGAAAGTTAAGTGTTTGATTTTCTCCCTTATTTAGTACTGAAACTTTGTCAAATTTTCAGGAGAATTAGTTTCAGGTGTACTGCACACGAATCTAATATCAAATATACAAATAATAATTTTTCAGAAATTTCAGTAATAGCTAACCCATACTTGTCAATGCAGAAAGTTATAAGTTTGATTTTCTCCCTTATTTGGTATTGAAACTTTGTCAAATTTTCAGCAGAATTAGTTTCAGGTGTACTGTACACGAATCTAATATAAATTTTCCAAATAATAAATTTTCAGAATTTTCAGAATTTTCAGTAATAGCTAACCTATACTTGTTAATGCAAATAGTTAAGTGCTTGATTTTCTCCCTTATTTAATACTGAAATTTTGTCAAAATTTCAGGAGAATTAGTTTCAGGTGTACTGTACACAAATCTAATATCAAATTTGCAAATAACAAATTTTCAGAAATTTCAGTAATAGCTAACCCATACTTATTAATGCAGAAAGTTATATATTTGATTTTCTCACTTATTTCATACTGAAACTTTGTCAAATTTTCAGGAGAATTAGTTTCAGGTGTACTGTACACGAATCTAATATCAAATTTGCAAATAATAAATTTTCAGAAATTTCAGTAATAGCTAACCTATACTTGTTAATGCAGAAAGTTAAGTGTTTGATTTTCTCCCTTATTTGGTATCGAAACTTTGTCAAATTTTCAGCAGAATTAGTTTCAGGTGTACTGTACACGAATCTCATATCAAATTTACAAATAATAAATTTTCAGAAATTTCAGTAATAGCTAACCTATACTTGTCAATGCAGAAAGTTATAAGTTTGATTTTTTCACTTATTTAATACTGAAACTTTGTGAAATTTTTAGTAGAATTACTTTCAGGTGTACTGTGCACGAATCTATTATCAAATTTGGAACTAATAATTTTCAGAAATTTCAGTAATAGCTAAGCCATACTTGTTAATACAGAAAGTTATATGTTTGATTTTCTCCGTTATTTAGTATTGAAACTTTGTCAAATTTTCAGCAGAATTAGTTTCAGGTGTACTGTACACGAATCTAATATCAAATTTGCAAACAATAAATTTTCAGAAATTTCAGTAATAGCTAAGCCATACTTGTTAATGCAGAAAGTTAAGTGTTTGATTTTCTCCTTTATTTAGTATTGAAACTTTGTCAAATTTTCAGCAGAATTAGTTTCAGGTGTACTGTACATGAATCTAATATCATAATTGCAAACAATAAATTTTCAGAAATTTCAGTAATAGCTAACCCATACTTGTTAATGCAGAAAGTTAAGTGTATGATTTTCTCCTTTATTTGGTATTGAAACTTTGTCAAATTTTCAGCAGAATTAGTTTCAGGTGTACTGTACACGAATCTAATATCAAATTTGCAAATAATAAATTTTCAGAAATTTCAGTAATAGCTAAGCCATACTTGTTAATGCAGAAAATTAAGTGTTTGATTTTCTCCCTTATTTAATATTGAAACTTTGGCAAATTTTCAGGAGAATTAGTTTCAGGTGTACTATACACGAATCTAATATCAAATTTGAAAATAATAAATTTTCAGATATTTCAGTAATAGCTAACCCATACTTGTCAATGTAGAAAGTTATAAGTTTGATTTTCTCCCTTATTTACTATTGAAACTTAGTCAAATTTTCAGCAGAATTAGTTTCAGGTGTAGTGTACACGAATCTAATATCAAATTTGCAAATAATAAATTTTCAGAAATTTCAGTAATAGCTAAGCCATACTTGTCAATGCAAAAAGTTATAAGTTTGATTTTCTCCCTTATTTTGCATTGAAACTTTGTTAAAATTTCAGGAGAATTAGTTTCAGGTGTACTGTACATAAATCTAATTTCAAATTTGCAAATAATAAATTTTCAGAAATTTCAGTAATAGCTGACCTATACTTGTTAATGCAGAAAGTTAAGTGTTTGATTTTATCCCTTATTTAATACTGAAACTTTGTTAAAATTTCAGGAGAATTAGTTTCAGGTGTACTGTACACGAATCTAATATCAAATTTGCAAATATCAAATTGTCCGAAATTTCAGTAATAGCTGACCTATACTTGTTAATGCAGACAGTTAACTGTTTGATTTTATCCTTTATTTAGTATTGAAACTTTGTCAAATTTTCAGCAGAATTAGTTTCAGGTGTAGTGTACACGAATCTAATATCAAATTTGCAAATAATAAATTTTCAGAAATTTCAGTAATAGGTAACCTATACTTGTTAATCTGAAAGTTAAGTGTTTGATTTGATCCCTTATTTAGTACTGAAACTTTGTCAAATTTTCAGCAGAATTAGTTTCAGGTGTACTGTACACGAATCTTATATCAAATTTGCAAATAATAAATTTTCAGAAATTTCAGTAATAGCTAAGCCATACTTGTCAATGCAGAACGTTATAAATTTGATTTTCTCCCTTATTTAGTATTGAAACTTTGTCAAATTTTCAGCAGAATTAGTTTTAGGTGTACTGTACACGAATCTAGAATCAAATTTGCAAATAATAAATTTTCAGAAATTTCAGTAATAGCTAAGCCTTACGTGTCAACGCAGAAAGTTATAAGTTTGATTTTCTCCCTTATTTAATACTGAAACTTTGTCAAATTTTCAGCAGAATTAGTTTCAGGTGTACTGTACACGAATCTAATATCAAATTTGCAAATAATAAATTTTCAGAAATTTCAGTAATAGCTAACCCATACTTGTTAATGCAGAAAGTTAAGTGTTTGATTTTATCCCTTATTTAATACTGAAACTTTGTCAAATTTTCAGGAGAATTAGTTTCAGGTGTACTGTACACGAATCTAATATCGAATTTGCAAATAATAAATTTTCAGAAATTTCAGATATAGCTAACCCATACTTGTTAATGCAGAAAGTTATAAGGTTGATTTTCTCCCTTATTTAGTATTCAAACTTTGTCAAATTTTCAGCAGAATTAGTTTCAGGTGTTCTGTACACGAATCTAATATCAAATTTGCAAATAATAAATTTTCAGAAATTTCAGTAATGGCTAGCCATACTTGTTAATGCAGAAAGTTAAGTGTTTGATTTTCTCCCTCTTTTAGTACTGAAATTTTGTCAAAATTTCAGGAGAATTAGTTTCAGGTGTACGGTACACGAATCTAATATCAAATTTGCAAGTAATAAATTTTCAGAAATTTCAGTAGTAGCTAACCTATACTTGTTAATGCAAAAACTTAAGTGTTTGATTTTCTCCCTTATTTCGTATTGATACTTTGTCAAATTTTCAGCAGAATTAGTTTCAGGTGTACTGTAGACGAATCTAATATCAAATTTGCAAATAATAAATTTTCAGAAATTTCTGTAATAGCTAACCCATACTTGCTAATGCAGAAAGTTAAGTGTTTGATTTTCTCCCTTATTTAGTATTGAAACTTTGTCAAATTTTCAGGAGAATTAGTTTCAGGTGTACTGTACACGAATCCAATATCAAATTTGCAAATAATAAATTTTCAGAAATTTCAGTAATAGCTAACCCATACTTGTTAATGCAGAAAGTTAAGTGTTTGATTTTATCCTTTATTTAATACTGAAATTTAGTTAAAATTTCAGGAGAATTAGTTTCAGGTGTACTGTACACGAATCTAAAATCAAATTTGCAAATAATAAATTTACAGAAATTTCAGTAATAGCTAAACCATACTTGTTAATGCAGAAAGTTAAGTGTTTGATTTTCTCCCTTATTTAGTATTGAAACTTTGTCAAATTTTCAGGAGAATTAGTTTCAGGTGTACTGTACACGAATCTAAAATCAAATTTGCAAGTAAAAAATTTTCATAAATTTCAGTAATAGCTAACCCATACTTGTTAATACAGAAAGTTATATGTTTGATTTTCTCCGTTATTTAGTATTGAAACTTTGTAAAATTTTTAGCAGAATTAACTTCAGGTGTACTGTACACGAATCTAATATCAAATTTGCAAATAATAAAGTTTCATAAGTTTCAGTAATAGCTAACCTATACTTGTTAATGCAGATAGTTAAGTGCTTGATTTTCTCCCTTATTTAGTATTGAAACTTTGTCAAATTTTCAGCAGAATTAGTTTCAGGTGTACTGTACACGAATCTAATATCAAATTTGCAAATAATAAATTTTCAGAAATTTCAGTAATAGCTAACCCATACTTGTTAATACAGTAAGTTATATGTTTGATTTTCTCCCTTATTTAATACTGAAACTTTGTGACATTTTCAGGTGAATTAGTTTCAGGTGTACTGTACACGAATCTAATATCAAATTTGCATATAATAAATTTTCAGAAATTTCAGTAGTAGCTAACTTATACTTGTTAATGCAGATATTTAACTGTTTGATTTTCTCCCTTATTTACGATTGAAACTTTGTCAAATTTTCAGCAGAAGTAGTTTAAGGTGTACTGTACACGAATCTAATATCAAATTTGCAAATAATAAATTTTCAGAAATTTCAATAATACCTAACCTATACTTGTTAATGCAGAAAGTTAAGTGTTTGATTTTATCCCTTATTTCGTATAAAAACTTTGTCAAATTTTCAGGAGAATTAGTTTCAGGTGTACTGTACACGAATGTAATATCAAATTTGCAAATAATAAATTTTCAGAAATTTCAATAATACCTAACCTATACTTGTTAATGCAGAAAGTTAAGTGTTTGATTTTATCCCTTATTTCGTATAAAAACTTTGTCAAATTTTCAGGAGAATTAGTTTCAGGTGTACTGTACACGAATCTAATATCAAATTTGAAAATAATAAATTTTCAGAAATTTCAGTAATAGCTGACCTATACTTGTTGATGCAAAAAGTTATATGTTTGATTTTCTCCCTTATTTAATACTGAAACTTTGTCAAATTTTCAGGAGAATTAGTATCAGGTGTACTGTACACGAATCTAATATCAAATTTGCAAATAATAAATTTTCAGAAATTTCAGTAATAGCTAACAGATACTTGTCATAGCAGAAAGTTATATATTTCATGATTTATCAATTAAATTCCTGTAAGATCGATCTCATTACGTCGATGCTGACTTCTTCGGGTGCCCGACCTCGATTTCCGCGCCGCTTAACCTAATCAATGCCATCTGGTGATCTCGTTAGCCGGCGGCGGGCAATAATCGATTCTTCTGGGCCGGCGAGGGGGAAAAAAACGGGAGCTGCTCCCCATCTGGAGCAGGACAAGTTCCGCTCGGATGCAAATCGCGCTATCCCGTTAATTACTTAATACTTGATCGCCACGGGAAGCTGTTACTTGCTGGAGGTATTCGGAGGCGTCCCTTTGCGGCACTTCCCCGAAGCAATCGCGATCAACTCGGCGAACTGCCGGTTATGGGGGCACTTCGTGGGATGCTGCGGTCGGATTTGTGCACACAAGCGGCAGATGACTTATCGGAATTTCCAATTTTGTCTTCAGGCAAACAGGAAACGGGCGAATGTAAGCCAATAGTTTCTTGGAAGACATATATTTAATGCGTACGTTCGCCGGGGTGACGTCGTGTGCCGGACGTTGCGTATGTTGCGCATCCCAGCAACCTTGATAAGTTTGCGTTCCTGTGTAGTAACATATCACAAATCCTGCAAATTGTACATTTGGGAATCAACTTGGGATCGTAGTCTGATGAGAGCCATCAGGTCTAAACCGGTCTCCGGTAAATATCCGAATGTACAAATACTTAAAATGTATAATTAAAAAAATACATAGGACTTTATCACGAATGCGTTATTAAATCTGGTTTAAAAGTTGATCGCCTAACAGACTGCTGCGAGTAGTTTACTGAAGTTGCGCCGGTTTTAATCAGCCCGGCGATGCGCAAGCTCAATTATTTTAATTGCTCCGCGGCGCGCGCTTTAATGCGGCGCGAACATTACTCCAGATGGATGTTTGGGTTACGAATTACACACGTAACAATTTATGTGCGTACTTAATTAGGGTTAATGGAGGCGCATAACGAGAGGCCATTATGCGCGCTCTTATGACCGCCGAGACGCGGTGTCCGCCGCTGCACGGGGGGGGGGGGGGGGGGGATGATTAGGTCATCGAGAGCCGCCGCCGATCGATCGGCTACTGCGTTGTTGTGTTTTCGCCGTCGATAATTCCGCGCGTCAATCAAACCGCGCCGTAATTGGCGTGCCGATCGGCTGGCGTGTAATTAAAAGGAGCTGGATGCTCGCTTTGCACGTCCGATGATAATTAGTGGACGTTTATGTGGCATAGCTCGTTTCACACCTACCAAAGTCAAGTTACGGTAGCTACAGTGCGAATCTACGTGTAGATCATATGGCGCAAAACTTTCAATCTGTCAAATTTCTCAAAATTTTGTTATTGCATATTTTGTATATTTCATGCCAGATCTGTAAACAGTATACCTGAAGACATTTCTTCTAAAAATTTGATGAAGTGCCTGTCATAAATATATAAGGAAAACTTATATATTAAAGTGTATAGTAAAAGTAGTCGAGTATATAATCAAGTTTTTCTGAACTGACCAGTATGGAATATCAATTACTGATTTTTTTTTTCAATTGACTCCATACCGGTTTATACAGATGGTGACATTTGGTGTACCTTTTGTTGGTCCTTCGAAAAATCCTAATTTGGTAAAACTGCAGAGTTTAAGAAATATCCGCGTTCACTTATCCGCATATCGCCGCTGCTGTACGTGATAGCGGTCTAAATATAAATCGGCAACTTCATGGCCTCGCTTTGCGGTAGTAAACAAAGTTTTAATGAATGACACGGAATTTGGCCGGCACCTTGCAGATAATCTGCGGGCATTGTTTTCCGAGATCTCTCGACCTTCTCGAAACCGGCGGCGAGATACGAACTCACGGCCGTCACGTACCGTGCCCCGGCGGCGGCCTTGTAGTGGCAGACCTGAAAACGACGACGTTTGTGCCGAGAGCTCACGTTTTGTTGAGATTTTCGTTGATTTTCATCCCTGAAGTGGATTTGGTCATAGATGAAAATTGGTTTCAGTCTGGCGATCGATGAAAATTGGTTTCAGTCTGCTGATCGATGAAAATTGGTTTTAGTTCGATAGTGCGTTTCGTAGAGTTTTAATTGAACGTGCGACCTTGTTATTGTTGTATTACTGCGGCCTTGCTACGTAAGCATAATGGAGCAACTACTTTTGGTGTTTATTCCATTATGATAGACGCAGAATCAAAATCTAAGGCGACCAGGCCTGCACTTATACTTCTAACCTGCCTCGGGTTGAAGGCTAGGGTTTAGGTCTCGGGGCTATGGCCTAAATGAGCACCTAAATAGATTGATTTAGTCTCCTTAACTTCAAACGGTATCTCTCTATGTCTAGGGGCTAGGGCCTAAATGAGCACCTAAATAGATTGATTTAGTCTCCTAAATTTCAAACGGTATCTCCTTAGGACTAGGGGCTAGGTCCTAAATGAGCACCTAAATAGATTGATTTAGTCTCCTAAATTTCAAACGGTATCTCCTTAGGACTAGGGGCTAGGTCCTAAATGAGCACCTAAATAGATTGATTTAGTCTCCTTAACTTCAAACGGTATCTCTCTATGTCTAGGGGCTAGGGCCTAAATGAGCACCTAAATAGATTGATTTAGTCTCCTAAATTTCAAACGGTATCTCCTTAGGACTAGGGGATAGGTCCTAAATGAGCACCTAAATAGATAGATTTAGTCTCCTAAATTGTTGTTTATTCCATTACAATAGAAGCAGAATCCAAATCTAAGGCGCCCTGGACAGAACTTATATGTCTGACCTCTCTAGGGTCGAGGTCTAGGGACTAGGAGCTAGGGTCTAGGTCTAGGGGGCTAGGGCCTAAATAAGCACCTAAATAGATTGATTTAGTCTCCTACACTTCAAACGGTATCTCCCTAGGTCTAGGGGCTAGGGCCTAAATGAGCACCTAAATAGATTGATTTAGTCTCCTTAACTTCAAATGGTATCTCTCTATGTCCAGGGGCTAGGGCCTAAATGAGTACCTAAATAGATTGATTTACTTTACTAAACTTCAAACGGTATCTCCCTAGGTCTAGGGGCTAGGGCCTAAATGAGCACCTAAATAGATTGATTTGGTCTCCCAAACTGTTGTTTATTCCATTACAATAGAAGCAGAATCCACATCTAACGCTACCTGGCCAGAACTTATATTTCTGACCTGGCCAGGGGCTAGGGTCTACGTCTAGATGCTAGGGCTTAAATGAGCACCTAAATAGATTGATTTAGTCTCCTAAACGTCAAACGGTATCTCCCTAGGTCTAGGGGCAGGGCCTAAATGAGCACCTTAATAGATACATTTAGTCTCCTAAACTGTTGTTTATTCCATTACAACAGAAGCAGAATCCAAATCTAAGGCGACCTGACCAGAACTTATATATCTGACCTGTCTAGGGTCTAGGTCTAGGGACTTGAGTCTAGGGGCTAGGGTCTACGTCCAGAGGCTAGGGCCAAAATGAGCACCTAAATAGATTGATTTAGTCTCTTAAACTCCAAACGGTATTTCCCTAGGTCTAGGGGCTAGGACCTAAATGAGCACCTATATAGATTGATTTAGTCTCCTAAACTTCAAACGGTATCACCCATAGCCCATAGACCTAGCTGGGGCATAAATAAGCACCTAAATAGATTGATTTAGTCTCCTAAACTTCAAACGGTGTCTTCCTAGATCTAGGGGCTAGGGCCCCTCAATACATTGATCTAGTCTCCTAAACTGTTGTTTATTCCATTACAATAGAAGCACAATTCAAATCTAAGGCGACCTGGCCAGAACTTATATTTCTGACCTGGCTAGGGTCTAGGTCAAGGGACTAGAGTTTAGGGGCTAGGGTCTACGTCTAGAGGCTAGGGCTTAAATGAGCACCTAAATAGATTGATTTAGTCTCCTAAACTTCAAACAGTATCTCCCTAGGTCTAGGGGCTAGGGCATACATGAGCACCTAAATAGATTGATTTAGTCTCCTAAACTGTTGTCTATTCCATTACAATAGAAGCAGAATTCAAATCCAAGGCGCCCTGGTCAGTACTTATATTTCTGACCTGGCTAGGGTCTAGGTCTAGGGACCAGAGTCTAGGGGCTAGGGTCTACGTCTAGAGGCTAGGGCCTAAATGAGCACCTAAATAGATTGATTTAGTCTCCTAAACCTCAAACGGTATCTCCCTAGGTCTAGGGGCTAGGGCCTAATTGAGCACCTATATAGATTGATTTCGTCTCCTAAACTGTTGTTTATTCCATTACAATAGAAGCAGAATCCAAATCTAAGACGACCTGGCCAGAACTTATATTTCTGATCTGGCTAGGGTCTAGGTCTAGGGACTGAAGTCTAGGGGCTAGGGTTTAAGTCTAGAGACTATGGCCTAAATGAACACCTAAATAGATTGATTTAGTCTCCTAAACTTCAGACGGTACCTTCCTAGGTCTAGGGGCTAGGGCCTAAATGAGCACCTAAATAGATTGATTTAGTCTCCTAAACTTCAAACGGTATCTCCCTAACATAAATCAAATGAACACCCAAACAGCATTGTGAGCTTTATGTCCCTTTAAACGGTGGTGATAACTACTCAACAGACAACATAATTTATGGTAGGGTACTTGCTTTTCTAGTTTATGATATTTACTACCTTAAATCAAGCTGCACATATGAAACCAATTGGTTAAAACTACAATTATTATTATTAAAAATATGTCCCTTTAAACTGTATGCCCTTTTAAACAGTGGTGATAACTTCTCAACAGACAACATAATTTATGGTAGGGTACTTGCTTTTCCAATTATGATATTTACTACCTTAAACCATGCTGCACATATCTAACCAATTGGTTAAGACTACAATTATTATTATTAAAAATATGTCACTTTAAACGGTGGTGATAATTTCTGAACAGACAACATAATTTATGGTAGGGTACTTGCTTTTTCATTTATGATATTTACTACCTTAAATCATGCTGCACATATCTAACCAATTGGTTAAGACTACAATTATTATTATTAAAAATATGTCCCTTTAAACGGTCGTGATAACTTCTCAACAGACAACATAATTTATGGTAGGCTACTTGCTTTTCCAATTATGATATTTACTACCTTAAACCATGCTGCACATATCAAACCAATTGGTTAAGACTACAATTATTATTATTAAAAATATGTCACTTTAAACGGTGGTGATAATTTCTGAACAGACAACATAATTTATGGTAGGGTACTTGCTTTTTCATTTATGATATTTACTACCTTAAATCATGCTGCACATATCTAACCAATTGGTTAAGACTACAATTATTATTATTAAAAATATGTCCCTTTAAACGGTCGTGATAACTTCTCAACAGACAACATAATTTATGGTAGGGTACTTGCTTTTCCAATTATGATATTTACTACCTTAAACCATGCTGCACATATCAAACCAATTGGTTAAGACTACAATTATTATTATTAAAAATATGTCACTTTAAACTTAATGTCCCGTTAAACAGTGGTGATAACTTCTCAACAGACAACATAATTTATGGTAGGGTACTTGCTTTTCCAGTTTATGATATTTACTACCTTAAATCATGCTGCACATATCTAACCAATTGGTTAAGACTACAATTATTATTATTAAAAATATGTCCCTTTAAACGGTCGTGATAACTTCTCAACAGACAACATAATTTATGGTAGGGTACTTGCTTTTCCAATTATGATATTTACTACCTTAAACCATGCTGCACATATCAAACCAATTGGTTAAGACTACAATTATTATTATTAAAAATATGTCACTTTAAACTTAATGTCCCGTTAAACAGTGGTGATAACTTCTCAACAGACAACATAATTTATGGTAGGGTACTTGCTTTTCCAGTTTATGATATTTACTACCTTAAATCATGCTGCACATATCTAACCAATTGGTTAAGACTACAATTATTATTATTAAAAATATGTCCCTTTAAACTTAATGTCCCGTTAAACAGTGGTGATAACTTCTCAACAGACAACATAATTTATGGTAGGGTACTTGCTTTTCCAATTTATGATATTTACTACCTTAAATCATGCTGCACATATCAAACCAATTGGTTAAGACTACAATTATTATTATTAAAAATATGTCACTTTAAACGGTGGTGATAATTTCTCAACAGACAACATAATTTATGGTAGGGTACTTGCTTTTTCATTTATGATATTTACTACCTTAAATCATGCTGCACATATCTAACCAATTGGTTAAGACTACAATTATTATTATTAAAAATATGTCACTTTAAACTTAATGTCCCGTTAAACAGTGGTGATAACTTCTCAACAGACAACATAATTTATGGTAGGGTACTTGCTTTTCCAATTTATGATATTTACTACCTTAAATCATGCTGCACATATCAAACCAATTGGTTAAGACTACAATTATTATTATTAAAAATATGTCACTTTAAACGGTGGTGATAACTTCTCAACAGACAACATAATTTATGGTAGGGTACTTGCTTTTCCAATTTATGATATTTACTACCTTAAATCATGCTGCACATATCAAACCAATTGGTTAAGACTACAATTATTATTATTAAAAATATGTCACTTTAAACGGTGGTCATAATTTCTCAACAGACAACACCATTTATGGTAGGGTACTTGCTTTTTCATTTATGATATTTACTACCTTAAATCATGCTGCACATATCTAACCAATTGGTTAAGACTACAATTATTATTATTAAAAATATGTCCCTTTAAACGGTCGTGATAACTTCTCAACAGACAACATAATTTATGGTAGGGTACTTGCTTTTCCAATTTATGATATTAACTACCTTAAATCATGCTGCACATATCTAACCAATTGGTTAAGACTACAATTATTATTATTAAAAATATGTCCCTTTAAACTTAATGTCCCGTTAAACAGTGGTGATAACTTCTCAACAGACAACATAATTTATGGTAGGGTACTTGCTTTTCCAGTTTATGATATTTACTACCTTAAATCATGCTGCACATATCAAACCAATTGCTTAAGACTACAATTATTATCATTATTAAAAAAAAGAAGATATAAGTTGCTCCCTAAATTTCAAACTGTATCTTTCTAACATAAATCAAATGAACACCTAAATAGAGAGGGACGTTTGATTATTACGGATGATAATAAATATTCCAAGAGTTGCAATATACATACGTGGATAGTTTTAAGTGGCGTGCGATAATAAATGGAAGTGAAGACGCGGCCAAGAGCGGGCTTATTACGGATTCAATTGGGCCGTGGGTGATGAATGGGGGGCACAAATGAAGCGGCGTAAAAATTGGATCGCATTCCAGTGGCGTCGGGCTCCTGGGGGGTGAGCGGGGGGGCGCGGCACGCAACCACCTGCCGTTTAATGGGTTGTAATTATTCAAATATACATCAAGGCCTCGACATCCTGCACTTGTAATATAAATTGCCGGCGTCGAATTAACAAACAGAAGAAAAAAACCGAAAAAGAAGATGCGAGTGAGCAAAACGAAGGCGCAGACCTGTGCCGGTTCAAACCAGGGGGATAATTACGGGAAATAAAGCGCCGTTTTGGCGCTGCCGTAGCCGGCCATTAGCGCCCATTGTTCTGTAATTATCGCTTTAACGACACGTCCGTCAGCCGTGAATCACGGCGTGCACCATTAAGTCCGGCGCGAAGGACCATGCGGGGTCTAACCCTTTGCGCGAATTGGGGGTAATTAAATTCGCTCGCCAATATAAATTGCTAGGCTCTCGGGTAGAACACCCTGCTGAATAATCGACTGAAAACTAGAAACTAAATCTAGATACCGTACGAATCGTTCTGATGCTGATACGGACGTACGGATACGGATACGGACAGCATACGGTCGATACGGATAGAACACCGTACCTACTGAATTGTAGATAAACTAGAAACTAAACTAAATCTAGATACTGTACGAATCGTACTGATGCGGATACGG
Organism: Othius punctulatus; assembly: GCA_951805005.1. NCBI lineage: Eukaryota > Metazoa > Arthropoda > Insecta > Coleoptera > Staphylinidae > Othius > Othius punctulatus. Next base: position 2,976,241 of record OX638143.1, on the reverse strand, counting down.
ACGTACGGATACGGATACGGACAGCGTACGGTCGATACGGATAGAACACTGTATCTAAAGTATTGTAGATAAACTAGAAACTACCGTACCTACAGAATTGTAGATAAACTAGAAACTAAACTAAATCTAGATACCGTACGAATCGTTCTGATGCGGATACGGACGTACGGATACGGATACGGACAGCATACGGTCGATACGGATAGAACACCGTATCTAAAGTATTGTAGATAAACTAGAAACTAAACGAAAGCTAGATACCGTATGAATCGTACTGATGCGGATAAGGACGTACTTATACAGATACTGACAGCGTACGGTCGATACGGATAGAACACCGTATCTACAGTATTGTGGCAAAATTCGTCATACGGATACCGACTACGTACGGTCGATACTGATAGAATACCGGTAGAATACCGGAATACCGATACTGATAGAAAAGAATACCGTATCTACAGTATTGCGGCAAAATGTATCATACGGATACGGATACGGACACGGACTACGTACGGTCGTATCTACAGTATTGTAGCAAAATGTATCATACGGATACGGATACGAACACGGACGTACTGATATGGATGTAATACCTTAGCTTCAGTATTGTGGCAAAATTTATCATACGGATACGGATTTGGATGTACGGATACCGACTACGTGTCGTCTATACGGATAGAATACCGTATCTACGGTATTGTGGCAACATTTATCATACGGATACCGATACAGATGTACGGACTACGTACGGTCGATACGGATAGAATACCGTATCTACAGTATTGTGGCAAAATATATATCCTGGTAGGATACGGACTGCGTACGGTTAATACGGATAGAATACTGTATCTACGGTGGCATAATTTATTATATTTATCATACGGATACCTATACGGATGTACGGACTACGTACGGTCGATACTGATAGAATGGCCACCAGTCAGTTCGACTATGCTCTCCAGGGGGTAGTCTTAATTACCGGTTAGTTCGACCACTACCTCTGCATCGAGGGATTATCAGATTCTTGGAAGGGATTCCCGATAGAATACCGGAATACCGATACTGATAGAATACCGGTAGAATACCGGAATACCGATACTGATAGAATAGAATAGCGTATCTACAGTATTGCGGCAAAATGTATCATACTGATACGGATACGGACACGGCCTACGCTCGGTTGTATCTACACTATTGTGGCAAAATGTATCATATGGATACGGATACGGACACGGATGTACGGATGCGGACTACATACGGTCGTATCTAAAGTATTGTGGCAAAATTTATATACTGATACGGATACGGACTGCGTACGGTCAATACGGATAGAATACTGTATCTACGGTATTGTGGCATAATTCGATGACGGTCGATACTGATAGAATGGCCACCAGTCAGTTCGACGACGCTCTCCAGGGGGTACCCTTAATTGCCTATCAGTTCGACCACCATCTCTGCATCGAGTGATTATCAGATTCTTGGAAGGGATTCTTGATAGAATACCGGTAGAATACCGGAATACCGATACTGATAAAATAGAATACCGTATCTACAGTATTGCGGCAAAATGTATCATACTGATACGGATACGGACACGGCCTACGCTCGGTTGTATCTACACTATTGTGGCAAAATGTATCATACGGATACGGATACGGACACGGACGTACGGATGCGGACTACATACGGTCGTATCTAAAGTATTGTGGCAAAATGTATCATACGGATACGGATACGGACACGGACGTACGGATGCGGACTACGCACGGTCGTATCTAAAGTATTGTGGCAAAATGTATCATACGGATACGGATACGGACACGGACGTATGGATGCGGACTAGGTACGGTCGATACGGATAGAATACCATATCTTCGATATTGTGCCAAAATTTTCAAAAATCGTAATACTTATGAAGCTAATGTATGAAATAAAGTTACGCACTTTTTAAAATTTTCAAAATTGTTTTTTATTGTTCACAATAATTGTTTCGCTACACTGTGGCTTCTTCAGGTGAAGAACTGTGGCTTCTTCAGGCGAAGAAAAAAATTACTTCACTTCATTTCACTTATGAAGCGATTTTTCCTACTCAAAATTTGTAAGGTATCACTAATAAGTTACTGCTTATCTCTACTATTTCTTTACTTTGGCAAATTAAATCAAATCAAATTATCAAAGTAAATGCGGTGTGAAATAATCCAGTGCGTAAACTACCAATTCACCAGTTTAGTATCTGCGAAGTTCTCGGCGAGATAATACGCGCGAATTATCTCGCCGAGATGCGGCCAAGGTCGTATTTATTTAGCGATTGATAATCCGCCGCACGCACAGAATGCGCTGCAAAGCCGCAGGAACTGTAGCAGTGAATCTGTAAACTGTGCTCGGCTCGAGCAATGGACAGGCAGCGATGCGCCTGAGGCGATTTGCGAGCGCGCAAGGAGATGTTTGGAATAGCTTGCCAACAGATTGGACTGACTTCTTGAAATTGTTTCGGCCGCGAGTTGAGCGGGCAATAAGGCAGGAATGCCGTGGTCTTGATATACGGAGGCAGCAGGATTCTGTGAGCTTATGACTGATTCTGGCAAAAAATAAAAAGTATTGAAATATATAAACCTGTTTCCTTCAATAATTTTCTACCTGAAGCTAATTCTCCTGAAAATATGACAAAGTTTCAGTATTAAATAATTGAGAAAATTAAATATATAACTTTCTGCAATGACAAGTATCGGTTAGCTATTACTGAAATTTCTGAAAATTTATTTATTGCTGATATATTATTAGCTATCTGTTAAGTATACCTAAAGCTAATACTCCTGAAAATTTGATAAAGTTTCAGTACTAAATAAGTGACAAAATCAAATATATAATTGTCTGCAATGACAAGTATCAGTTAGCTATTACTGAAATTTCTGAAAATTTATTTATTGCTGATTTATTATTAGATATCTGTTAAGTATACCTGGAGGTAATTCTCCTGAAAATTTGATAAAGTTTCAGTACTAAATAAGTGAGATAATCAAATATATAACTTTCTGCAATGACAGCTATGGGTTAGATATTACTGAAATTTTTGAAAACTTTTTTATTGCATATTTATTATTAGATATCTGTTAAGTGCACCGTGGAGTTATTAAGAACAAACTTTCATGAAAATTATCGGTAATTTTTAAGCACTCGTGGTATTGCCCCCGATAAGTTCACGATAGGCTTTTCAATTAATATTGATGGATATTAAAAACAGTTTAAAACCAAGATAATGATATTCATGGAACAAACGACGTCCCCTGTATCACGTTACAATCGAAAAAAAACCGGGGCGATGGGTTCCAGCACACTCCCCGTAATGGATACGAGCAATCTTCCTAATTGAAAGTGGTAATTTCGAGGAATTAATTTCCCATGGCACGCCGTAACGGCCTCGTGTCATTTTTTCGTCGGTGTAAGCCGAACCCCGCATTAATTATGCCCTCGTTTGCATTTTAATGAAAAACGCGTACATTCGGGGCCCGTCAATTAAGGTGTGCATCTGTCGTGGGGCGGCGGTGTAGATGGCGGCGATAGATGTGGGGGGCGCGCACAACCCCGTGCGTGTGCGTGAGCCCGTGACGAGCAGACGGCGCGTCGGTTGCCGGTTTTTTTTCCCCCGGTATATCTGATCGGCGGCGTCGGGGGCGCCGTATATCTGATCGGCGGCGTCGGGGGCGCCGGTGTGTGTGCGTGAGTCATTCACCTGGGGGTGTCCGCGGGCGATCCCAATCGCCACGTGCTATCCCTGCGGGTTGATTGTACGGATTAATTGGGGGGAGCGCCGCAGTAAGAAAAGCCCCATTATAAATTATCAATTACGCACGTTATGGGGGGCGGCTAATAAATCAATCCGCACGAAATTTCCCGCGTTATTAACGAAACATTAAACCTGATTTGCATTATTAACTGCGGCCGGGCGTTAGATAATAATGCCGAGTGTTTTGCTGCAATCACGTAATTGCCAGCGTTGCACGCCAAAGTTGTGCCCATCGAAAGCACACGGGTTCATCAAGTTTATCGCACCGTGGTGCATCGATTATAACCGCAAACAGAGCCAATCAAAATAGCTTCATGATTTGCACATGTAACTGTTTATTACAAAAAATGAAGGGGGCATACTTGTGCGTGACGTGTAATCAAATAAAACACGTAAATGCAGCCTCGCGATCATTGAGGCATCAAATCGTTCATTGCAGAATTCGCTCCTCGCAAGGCGTACAATTAGTCTTGAGTATAACCATTTCAAAACCACAATCCGAACCAGTCGTTTAGCGGCTTGAATTGCGCACTCTTCTGCGCCCAGCTGGCCAACAGTAACAACACCGAAACGCTCGATTGTGCGAGCGAGGTGAATGGGGGCCCTTTGTGCTAGGATTGCACCGGTTCTTCGCGAGTCTCACTGGTTTAGAGAGACACCCCACCGTTGGCACTGGAGTTTTTCGGCGCGATTTATGCGAGTTTAATCGCCGTTTGTTGTCTCATCAGCCACCTTCTGAGGACCCCCAATAAAGATTACGGCTCAATTGCCCGCTCAGTTATACTTCGCGCAACGATAGTTTGTTTTTATGACATTGACTTGAAATAAAAATTATAAGGGTGGGGTTGTTAAACCACTTCAAGTTGGGTATCATAAAAGTCCAGGTATCCAGGACTTTGGCTTGAATGTTGATGCACCAAAGAGTTTCCAGTGACAAAGGGCCGTCCGATATCTGGACTTTAAGGGCGGGGAATCTGACGGTGTTTTCTTTCTTCATAAAATTTTCGCACACTATACATAAATGAATTAATAAAATATGCAATTCGTATTTCTCTTTTGCTAATGCGTGACATGATCCCCTTAACAAAAATTAAAAAAAAAATTGCTATTAATAAATTTGATTACTCCTAGTACAAATTTAAAATCCAATGTACAAAAGAGACATGACATAAAGAATTAAATCTATAATAAGAAGATTAAAAAAAAAAATTATTTTCATAATTAGGTTTATTTTATGAAGTTCGGTTTTCTAACAAGAATGGGATGTTATCCAATACGTTTACTCAATTTGCAGCATTCTGCAACGGGAGCGCTGCCGTTTTGCGCGCAGGGCCGGATTATCTTAAATTGGTATTGCTGAGTTTTGTTCCTGACTACTTAATAAATTTGATTTCATATCGTATCGCGCACGTATATATTTCAATAAACTTGCACTGATGATCTTTCACAAAAAAAAAATGCTATTCATTAAATATGCAAACAGGGTGTCCCACGCAAGTCGTTGTTTAAAAGTGTATCGGGTTCCTGATTAAATAAAAATTTGAAAAAATTCACACAATTATCGTTTATTGTGATCTTCCGATGGAACATACGTACATGTTCTATCATTACCGGTTCTATCAGAAGTGGCCATCAACTTTGTTATTTGAAATGTTATCATCTATATTTTTACGATTGCTCGTACAATTCTGATCATATTTTCTCAAGCCTGTTGAGCACTTATTACTTTTAGTTTTTGAGGAAAATAATAATTTCTGAAATTTGTGCTTCAATGAGACGATTAAAACAATATTTATAATTTCTCTTGTGAATGAATGACTTTTTTAACTAGTACTATTTCAAAGTTTAATTGTTTACAGGAACACTGCAAAACGTAATCATTCTTTTTGTATGGCGGGGCAATAGATAGAATAATATTCTACAAAAAAGTGAAAAACAAACCTATCCCTAAAATGCGTGGTTTGACAGTTAATTTAGTTTTTTTCGGCTAAAAGTCGGCATCATATGATTTTTTTTTTATTATTGATTTGTCAGAATTTACAGAAATCACGCAAGATATCAATGACTTTTTTATTGCGTGTTAGTTTTAGATTACTAAATAATTTGAAGGAAATTGATTTTCCAAAAACACTCGAAATTTATTAAATATCAATTCACCTCATTTAGGCCACTCAAATGGAACACATACAGGGCTTTTGTAGAACTATAACAAAAACTTAGAAGGTGTAGATTCATGTTTTTAGAAGCTATTTAAATAAAGTTATTATTTAAAAATATTTCTCCTAAAAAGCACGTTGCATCAAAAACTTTTCAGTGATATAACATTTAGGAAAATAATAAAAATCAGTCACTGCAGTTTAATTTTAACTTAGGTACCTAATTGGAACTTATTTATTGTAGAATATATGTAGAAAGCCTCTGAAGTGCCCAAAAATGCCGAAACTAGTTAGGCATACATAAAAACCCCTGAAGATATAAAAAGATCTTATTTGATGAATCATAATTGTGCGTTATTTTCAACATCAACCAACATCTTGCGTAGGACACCCTGTATACTTTTTACTTTAATGATAATCTTCAATGAAGCCACGCTTTTATATTTTAGCTCGGAACAATGCGATAATATACCGGAAATGGGAAGTAATGAAAATATATTCAATAATGCATGGGGTGATGATCAAGAATTCCGAGAGTGAGTAAAGCTCATTTGGGTAACTGGCCTTTTTTTTGCTGAAACTGTAATACTTACGGCGATGATTTTTAGAGGCACTTTGAGAATACTATCACACGTGAATCATCATGAATTTCTCGTCAACTTATTTGTACAAAAAGTGCACCAAATTCATGTAAATTTGGGGATTTATATTTTAAGCAAGCCAATTGTGCCGAGAATTTACAGTTCTGACAGTTTGATAGTTAATCTCGTCGTTGATCATTTAGGCCAGTGTTCTAGAAATATGTCATAAAAAAATCATCGATGCAAGTACAATAGTGTTCGCAAACAAATCCCTGTACCCCGATAAACACAAACACTACCCTAATTTGTTAGTGTATAAATGATAATAATATACAGGGTGTCCAAGATAAGGATCAACAGCATAGGGATATCGGAAACCGCAAAAGTTACAAAGGCGGTTAATTGCTCTAATGTTTCAATGTTTAACATCTATTCCTGCTAACTTATTTTTATTTACTATTTTGAGTTAAAATTAGATAATAATTTGTTTTCTTCGTCGTCATCATTACAACGCCTATTACAAGAAAATGTTTAAAATGTACCTTTACCTGAATAATAACATTAGAAACCATACTGTGATATGAATAGTTGAATTAGTAATAGGAAATGCTATCTAATACAGGGTGTACATATTTTACGGGCCATTTAAAAAAATAAAGTTGTTGATGATTTCTTCGAAGCAGCATCAAAATTAAACAAAATATGTTTAGAATTAAAAGAAAATGGTTTAAGGTTAAAACGGTCAGATATATATTTTTCGATATACTATTTTATAATACCTAATTACCTCATACGTAATATACAGGACTCTGTACACCCTGAGAATACACCCTGTATAAACACCACTGTAAGCATAATTATATTTTAGGTACAAGGTCAACTGCATATATGTAATAGACTGCAGTGCTATTTTGTGTTGTACATAGATAACAAACAACCTATTTTTATTGAAAAAATTATGAAGGGGAATGATGCATGGATCATGATGTTGCCCAAACTTGCGAAGTTCTACAAAACCTGCATTTTGACGGAAATAGTTTGTGGCAATGTCTTACGAAATAAGAAATGTATAGAGCCAGATTTGATCTTGGCAGCACAAGCTAAAAAAATGTAATTGAAAATGTCTGAATCAGAGATGAACATAAACATACAAATCACATATAATTTTGATAATATTCAATTTTTTTCAAATCAGTATTTTTTAGCCAATAAAAATTATTTATCTATTTTATTATCTTATTATCTATTATTTATTTATTTATATATTTTAATGTTCAAAGTCAAAAATGTTAAAAACAATAAAGAAAAAAATTTAATTGTATACTTGTATGCAAATTATACTTGTATAAATAATTATATAAATTGATAATTCTAAATGTAAATTTAATAAAAATTATTTCTCCCTCAAACTGTGACTGTTCATATTAATATAGTATGTATTATCCTATTTCCTTTTATTAACATACAATTCAAATATTTGTATTCTTTGAATGATCCAAATGCATGATTTAAATATTATATTTGTACGGTACAAATTGCGATATATCCATGTTAAAATTCTGCCCCTAAACGTCACGATGGGCGGCCTGCAACGGGCCTGGATCAGTAACGCGAGAACAATTTGGCAGCAGTTATCTTTACGACCCTACCATAAAAAATGCGGTCTTCCGAATTTAATTCTCGACCCATGCGTTCTTCTCTGTCCATCAGAGCGATTAAGAGAGATGGGAGATATTTTACCAGATTCGATACTTGAACGACGGACGATGGTGAGGCTGGTCATATCCTTGCTATGGCCCACAGATTTCCCCGCCTTAATGATACCTAACTTGAAGTGGTTTAACAATCCCGCCCTTATAATTTTTATTGCAAGTCAATGTCATAACAACAAACTGTCGTTGCGCGAAGTTTAGAATAATTGCCCGCGCAAATGCGGGACATAGCTCAAAACGCTACTCAAGCCGCAGCCCAGTTCAGTGTAGAAACCTAAACATATTTCACGTTCCAAGTTTTTATTTTCTCCTCTAGGATTGAGCGTACATATCGATAACAGTAAATCTACGTAACGCACCTGTTACATGGCACGGAATGCATAAATAAACAAGCGTTCGCCTTCCCACGCTAACATGTGTGTGTGATAGATGGGGGCAGGGGTGCCCACATTTCTTTTTTCGCTTTGGGATCCGTTCGCTGGGGGGAGCTAATTGAATCACCGCACCCGCAGCGCTGCCGTTCCCCGCTTATTAGTCCCGCATTGATTGGTGGTAATTTCCTCTGGTGGCGATTTCGAAACGAGGCCGCCGCCGAACGTGTAATTTGTTTATAATCACTCTCGCAACAAAATAATGACCGGCCCGAGCCAAGAGTCGACAAGGTTGTTGCCCATTATCCCTTATACCATAGCCCCATAGGTTCCCATCCAGTGCTTGAAAAGTCTTGGGCGCAAGGGCGAAGGGTCACGCCGAAAAATCCCCCTAGCCTGTCTGTCTCGGGTCGTGGATCCGTCTGCCGTGGCAGGCGAAAACAGGAAGAGATCGTTTCCACGGTCTGGTGCCCCGCGGGCGCTTTTTGTCGGCCGTTTCGAGTGCGCGAAGCCTTGTCGTAATCCGGTGGTTTATTGTCTTCTGGGGCGATCGCTCATTGTTGTGGGAACCTTTCTGTCCCGCAAGGTGAGGATGGATCGCCGCGGCTACAGATCCTCGAGGCGATAGCCCCTTCCGCAGAGTCGCTTTTAAAGAGTAATTAAGTCTCGTTTGATGACCCTAAATCTTAAAGTGTTCATCGGAGCAATTTTCTATGGGCCACAGACGAACCTCAAATGATTTTTAACTGTTCACTGTTCAAATTTTCGTGAAAAATGGACAAGAATTGTTATTTACGCATGTATTAATAACTGACAATGCTGATAATACAACTGTTGTATTTTTAGGATAATACCACGAACAAATGTCGGTCGCTGTCACAATTTTTGGTTAAACACAAATCGCAGCGACGATCCTTGCGATGGTGTTATTTATCGGTTGCGTCCACAATCTATACCTTTCAAGTTCAAATTGAGACCGATCAAGTTCAAATTGAGGCCAATGAAGTTCAAACTGATACCAATCAATTTCAAATTGAGACCAATCAATTTCAAATTGAGACTAAACAAAATCAAGTTGACACTAAACAATATCAAGTTGTCATAATAAATTTTATTTGTTTACTATCAACAATTTAATATTGTTTAGTGTCAACTTGATTTTGCTTAGTCTCAATTTCAAATTGATTGGTATCAATTTGAACTTGATTGGCCTCAATTTGAAATTAATTGGTCTCAATTTGAATTTGATTGGTCTCAATTTGAAGTTGGAAAGGTATAGTCGGCCGCTAATAAAAATATAACCCGAAACGTCAGCGTGTTTCAAGTACAAGTAAAATAGTAAAATTTGGTAATAAATGTGGCTTACACTTTGAAAGATGAAGTGATCTAAATAAATATAGGTATTTAAACTGTATATTTAGCTTCATGTTTATTCTGCTTTACTAGATGACTTAATCAATTCATTATATTCCCTTCCTAAATGTGGTGTTCACAAAAATCGATTATGATTTTGAAAATACAACTTATTTCAACCCCAAACTTTGGAAAATGCAACAATATTCATTAAAGTTAATTAAATTTGCAACAATATTAAAATCATGTCTTTAAGAACCATTGAAAATTCTGTAGAGAAACGTTCGTGAATAATTGACAAAACAATGGTTTGAGAAACAAGCTCGATATTAAAATCATGTCTTTCAGAACCATTGAAAATTCTTTAGAGAAACTTTCGTGAAAAATTGACAAAAACAATGGTTTGAGAAACAAGCTCGATATTAAAATCATGTCTTTAAGAACCATTGAAAATTGTGTAGAGAAACTTTCGTGAAAAATTGACAAAAACAATGGTTTAAAAAACAAGCTCGCAAAATCAAAATTCTAAAAAAAATATCAAGGTCTTTGAGATATTTTCCATAGAAATTTGTCAAAACTGTTAGAACTGTAGAATTGTTACGAATTAATTGTTGATTAATTTGGAACTGAATTGCAATGTTATGCAAAATTCTTTAAGCAGTTAGCAATGTAAGCAAAAGTTAGCGAATTTATTGCTTAACAATGTAGCACACACATAAGTATGGCCGAAGCAGTAAATCCAGCTTATTGCGCCGAATTCGCCGAGGCCAAGGCCCAGGCGAGAAATCGATGCCCGAATAAGGAAGCCATTGTGTTTTTTTCTTCGTTCTTTGTGCGCGACCTTGCCTGTTTGCCCCCGGGGCTAAGGGGGGCGGTGATTGATGGCGCACGTTAACAGCGGCGGCCTAAAATTAGCGGTTCAAACGTCGCCATTAACGGCTTCGGCATGATTTGCGTCGTTATGGGCCTTGTAACGATCGAAAATGGGGACAGTGTGGGACTTGTTTATCGCCACTTGACCGGGATTTACTGCGACGCGAGCAGATCTTCCGCCGTTTTCGTTGTCAAGTGGGGCAATTTTTAATGCCTCCTCGGCGGTCAGGCGATTACGTGGAATTGAAACGGAGAGATGCGAGAAGATTATGTCGTTTGCAAAGAGGACAGATGTGAGGAGAAGACGTGTACAGAATGTATTTAAATTTGGATGAAAATATTTCGTAATGACCCATGAAACGGCAGTCGCGTGGGTGCAAGAGGCGGCGAAAAGTAGAGTTGGAGGCGGAAGGCAGGGGTGGGTTAAACCTTCAGGCCGACATAAGAGAGTTTCAGTCGTAGGTACAGATCAAGAATATAGGGTATAAGGCATACCATGGTTTATGTAAGGTATAATGGTAGGGTATCAGGTATAATCGCAAGAATAGACAATGAAAAGTTTAAGGGTATAAGGTCTAAAAGGCATAAAAAGGTTTAGTTGACATATATTGGTAGGGTATAAGGTATAGTCGCAAGTATAGATAAAGAAAACTTTTAGTTATAGATTTTTGATTCAGGTAAATGAAAGGTAGAAAAGTAAAGTTGGAGCCGGAAGGCAGGGTTGGGTTAAACCTTCGGGCCGACATAAGAGAGTTTCAGTCGTGGGTACAGATCAAGAATATTGGGTATAAGGCATACCATGGTTTATGTAAGGTATAATGGTAGGGTATCAGGTATAATCGCAGAAAATAGACAAAGAAAACTTTTAGTTATAGATTTTTGATTCAGGTAAATGAAAGGCTATATGTATGGTACATGTAAGGGTATAAGGTATAAACCCAAAAATAGATGAAAAACATTTTTAGTTCGAGGTTGTTGATACAGTCATTAAATTCTTGATACGAAGGTTTTTGATTCAATAATTCAATTCTTGAAACAATATCTTGTAAACCGTAAGGTATCAGGTATAATCGCAAGAATAGACAAAGAAAATTTTAAGGGTATAAAGTCTAAAAGGCATAAAAAGGTTTATTTAACATATACTGGTAGGGTATACGGTATAGGTATAAGGCAGGGGTGGGTTAAACCTTCGGGCCGACATAAGAGAGTTTCAGTCGTAGGTACAGATCAAGAATATAGGGTATAAGGCATTCCATGGTTTATGTAAGGTATAATGGTAGGGTATAAGGTAGAATCGCAAGAATAGACAAAGAAAATTTTTAGGGTATAAGGTCGAAAAGCGCCGAAACCTTCGGGCCGACTTAAGAGATTTTCAGTCGTAGGTACAGTTCAAGAATATAGGGTATAAGGCATACCATGGTTTATGTAAGGTATAATGGTAGGGTATAAGGTCTAATCGCAAGAATAGACAAAGAAAATTTGAAGGGTATAAAGTCTAAAAGGCATAAAAAGGTTTATTTAACATACTGGTAGGGTATAAGGTATAGTCGCAAAAATAGACAAAGAAACCTTTTAGTTATAGATTTTTGATTCAGGTAAATGAAAGGCAATATGTATGGTACATATAAGGGTATAAGGTATAAACCCAAAAATAGATGAAGAACATTTTTAGTTAGAGGTTTTTGATACAGTCATTCAATTCTTGATACAAAGGTTTTTGATTCAGTAATTGAATTCTTGATACAGTATCTTGTAAACCGTAGGGTATCAGGTATAATCGAAGGATAGACAAAGGAAATTTTAAGGGTATAAGGTCTAAAAGGCATAAAAAGGTTTATTTAACATATACTGGTAGGGTATAAGGTATAGTCGCAGGAGTAGACAAAGAAAACTTTTAGTTATAGATTTTTGATTCAGGTAAATGAAAGGCTATATGCGTGGTACATATAAGGGTATAAAGTATAAACCCAAGAATAGATGAAGGAACTTTTTTAGTTAGAGGTTTTTGATACAGTCATTCAATTCTTGATACAAAAGTTTTTGATTCAGTAATTCAATTCTTGATACAATATTTTGTAAATACTGCAATGAAAATCATTAATCTGGTGGAATGATTTATAATTTAGACACTATCAACTGTTTTTTTTTTTTTTTTTTTTTTTTAATTATACAAGGTAGTGCCATAAAACGATTTTTTTATACAGTCATTCAATTCTTGATACAACTATCTTATATATTGAAAATCAATATAAATTTATGAAATGATTTTAAAGAAAACTTTTAGTTATAGATTTTTGATTCAGGTAAATGAAAGGCTATATGTAAGGTACATATACGGGTATAAGGTACAAACCCAAGAATAGATGAAGAACATTTTTAGTTAGAGGTTTTTGATTCAGTCATTCAGTTCTTGATACAAAGGTTTTTCATTCAGTAATTCAATTGTTGATACAATATCTTGTAAATACTGCAATGAAAATCATTAAGCTGGTGGAATGATTTATAATTTAGAGACTATCAACTTTACTTTTGAAAAAAATATATACAGGGACTTGCCATAAAACGAATTTTTTATTCCTTCATTCAATTCTTGATACAACCATCTTATATATTGAAAATCAATACAAATTAATGAAATGATTTTAAAGAAAACTTTTAGTTATAGATTTTTGATTCAGGTAAGTGAAAGGCTATATGCATGGTACATATAAGGGTATAAGGTATAAACCCAAGAATAGATGAAGAACTTTTTTAGTTAGAGGTTTTTGATACAGTCATTCAATTCTTGATACAAAGGTTTTTGATTCAGTAATTCAATTCTTGATACAATATCTTGTAAATACTGCAATGAAAATCATTAAGCTGGTGGAATGATTTATCATTTAAAGACTATCAACTTTTTTTTTTTTTTAAATTATACAGGGCCGTGCCATAAAACGATTTTTTTATTCAGTCATTCAATTCTTGATGCAACTATCTTATAAATACTGCAATGAAAATTAATAATCTGGTAGAATGATTTATAATAAAGAGACTTTCAACTTTTTTTTAAATTATACAGGGTTGTGCCATAAAATGGTTTTTCTATTCAGTCATTCAATTCTTGAGGCAACTATCTTATAAATTCTGCAATGAAAATTGTTGATCTGGTAGAATGATTTATAATGAAGAGACTGTCAACTCCTTTTTTTTAATTATACAGGGTTGTGCCATAACACGAATTTTTGATTAAGTTATTCAATTCTTGATATAACTATCTTAGAAATCATTCCACCAGATCAATGATTTTCATTGCAGTATTTCAATGAAAATCATTGATCTGGTACAATGATTTATAATAAAGAGACTTTCAACTTTTTTGAAAAAAATATACAGGGTGGTAACATAAAACGAATACCGATATTCACGACCTAACTAGCTACAGTCTGTCCAATTTCAAGGCGGCGAAAGTAGTTACACTACTCAAAAAAAAAATCAAAAATACTAGATACCTAGTTCTTTTGAGTTGTGTAGTTTGTGAAATTTGTGGTTGTTGCAAACATTTTGATTGAATTTGCGAACATTGCCCGAAGCGCAGACGGTCCAAATCAATCTGGGTTCGAACTCCGAAGTAATTTCGGCGCATTATGCCTCCCCTGACCCAGTTAAAGTTTGGCAGAAGTCAGACGCCCATGCTGATCGCCCCCCACCACCCTGAACGCCCCCGCGCTACAAGCCTCAATTACCGCCGAAACAGCCTCTTTTGTGTCTCTCGAGGGGGCCCTAGCTGCTGCGCGCACGCCGGGAATATCGAATCGGTGTCGCGGGCTTTCGGCTTTGTTCCTGAGCCCCACAATGGTTATTCGGAACAAAGAAATCTCTCGCTTATTTCCATTTGCTTTCCGTTTAATTCGCCGCGAAAATCGAGGGGGGAAAGTTTGTCTGTGAAAAATAAGTAGTTTTCAGAAACATACTAAAATCAGACTTGTGCAGAAACACCTAACGCCTATAGCCTAATAACTAATAAAGTGTTGACACCAGGAAGTATTTTATATAGTCCATGTCAATTGTGTTGTCACTTTTGCAGTAAAATTATGCCCAGCCTTCTCTTTTGTGAACTTCTTAGCGGTCAGTCCTACGCGGGCTAACAAGAAAACACGTTTTAAATAATAATGTGCTTTAAGGTGAGGAGTGGTAAAGCCGCTTCTAATGTATTTTTTTATGGAAAGTGAAAAAGAAAATGATTAAAATGTACTTTGTTATTTTTTTAGTTTGTTAATTACGCGTACTTTGCCTTAATCTAAATTACAACCTTAATATAAAAATAAATCTAGTTGTGGTACATAACAAAAGATTGTAAAGGCCGATTATAAAAGATCGTTCTCTATTTCTCTCTCACGCACACACACACACACACACTCACACACAGATTTGAGCCTTAAAGTTGATTAACCAATTATGGACAGCTGGAAATGAAAGGCACTGTATATACCTATCTAACCTAATAAACATGTTATCTTTCTCTCTCTATATGGAAATGAAAGGCACTGCATGTGTCCTTCTGGCGACAAATAGTTAAACAATAGATTTACAAAATATTAATGTAAATTTTGTTGTAGTGTCATCTTCGTCCATTTTGGATACCAGTTATTATTATATTTTTTTATTGTTTTCTTCTTTATTAAAGTATTTACTGGTAGTATTAAAATACTACCATTAGAAATATTACTGGTAGAATTAAAATACTACCAGTAAATACTCCAATGAAGAACAAAGAAAGCAAAACAAAATTATAATAATAACTGGTATCCAAAATGGATGGAACTATAAGAAATTTACATTAGTATTTTGTAAATATATTGTTAAATTATTTGTCGCCAAGAAATATTAATGTAAATGTTTAATATTAAGTTTGTGCTTTGAAAATACGCGCTTTAACGTTCTGTTGGCTAATTTTGATATTCTTTTGTTTCAGGTGAGCCCATTTTCAAACTTTCCCTGCAGTTACGTAAGTAGAACATGTTTTTTTCTATGAGAATCCGCATTATTTTGGTTGTGCCATAAATGTATTTCTGTACGTTATGTATGCAGGCACCATCAGTTGCCTATTTTCTTAAGCAAAACATAAATTTCATGTATTGTATGGGATAATTGTCTACTTGTGGATAACCAAGAATAATATCTCGTAAAATTTCTTCGATTCTGAATGTATTTCGTGTGATACAAAATAGGCAACCAAAGATAAGCTGCAATAACGTTTTATAACTCATACATCAGGTTATTTTAGCCAAAAGTCAAGTTTGAGTCAAAAAAAACTGATTTTTGAGTTATTTATACGTAAACAATGAAAATTCAGTCACAAGTCACAAGGCATAAGTCAAATCGCCACATTACCACATAATATTTACTATTTACTTATTTGCCATATAGGGCAAAAAACTCACATAAGAGTCGATGTATCTTGCGCTTTAATCTTATTCTTCATTTCGTACGTTTTATGAAGATGTTTAGCAACTTTGCCAAGATGTAATGAGTTTCCAGTTAAAAACTTTGAACGCTTTAAAGCCACGAAGATTGGTTTCGTGTGATCCAAAATAGGCAACCAATGATATAGGGCATAATTATTTACTTATTACTATTTACAATTATTATTTACTATTTACTTATTTGCCATATAGGGCAAAAAATTCACATAAGAGTCGAAGTATCTTGCGCTTTAATCTTATTCGATTTCGTACGTTTTATGAAGATGTTTAGCAACTTTGCCAAGATGTAATGAGTTTCCAGTTAAAAACTTTGAACGCTTTAAAACCACGAAGATTAGTATCGTGTCATCAACAACCAATGATTGCGCCAAGGCATAGCCTCTTTTCTGTATATATATATATATATATATATATATATATATATATATATATATATATATATATATATATATATATTATATATATATATATGTATATATACTGGCATTCATCGTATAGGAGGACCTGCAGTTTTATGTGGGGATTCTGAACCTAAAAAAATACTGGTATGATATTCTATCATTGATGCATAACTCAAAAATATCATATATTTGAGTTATGGCGTTATTGCAGCTATTTGCAGCAGTTGTTATTGCAGCTATTTGTAGCAGACGTTAGTCCAGAAAGCTGCAATAACGTCATAACTCAAAAACCTGAATTTTGAGTTATTTATCCGCAAAGACTGAAAATTAAGTCACTAGTCACGTTATTGTAGAAAGCTGCAATAACGTCATAACTCAAATATGAGATATTTTTGAGCCAAATTTTTTTCTGACTTATTTAATACTGAAACTTTGTCAAATTTTCAGGAAAGTTAGCTTCAGGTATACCTAACAGATATCTAATAATAAATATATAATAAATAAATTTTCAGAAAATTCAGTAATAGCTAACCGATACTTGTCATTGCAGAAAGTTATATATTTGATTTTTTCACTTATTAAGTACTGAAACTTTGTCAAATTTTCATGAGAATTAGCTTTAGGGGTACTCTATACGAATCTAATATCAAATTTGCAAATAATAAATTTTCAGAAATTTCAGTAATAGCTAACCCATACTTGTCATTGCAGAAAGTTATATATTTGATTTTTTCACTTATTTGGTACTGAAACTTTGTCAAATTTTCAGGAGAATTAGACTTAGGTATACCTAACAGATATCTAATAATAAATATGCAATAAATAAGTTTTCAGAAATTTCAGTAATTACTAACCGATACTTGTCATTACAGAAACTTGTATATTTGATTTTGTCACTTATTTAGTACTGAAACTTTGTCAAATTTTCAGGAGAATCAGCCTTAGGTATACATAACAGATATCTAATAATAAATATGTAATAAATAAATTTTCAGAAATTTCAGTAATCACTAACCGATACTTGTCATTACTGAAACTTATATATTCGATTTTGTCACTTATTTAGTACTGAAACTTTGTCAAATTTTCATAAGAATTAGATTTAGGTATACCTAATAGATATCTAATAATAAATATGCAATAAATATATTTTCAGAAATTTCAGGAACAGCTAACCGATACTTGTCATTGCAGAAAGTTATATATTTGATTTTCTCACTTATTTCATACTTAAACTTTGTCAAAATTTCAGGAGAAATAGCTACAGGTATACTTAACAGATATCTAATATTAAATGAGCAATAAATAAATTTTCAGAAATTTCAGGACTAGCTAATCTATACTTGTCATTGCAGAAAGTTATATATTTGATTTTTTCACTTATTTAGTACTGAAACTTTGTCAAATTTTCATGAGAATTAGCTTAAGGTATACTCAACAGATATCTAATAATAAATATGCAATAAATATATTTTCAGAAATTTCAGTAATAGCTAACCGATACTTGTCATTGCAGAAAGTTATATATTTGATTTTGTCACTTATTTAATACTGAAACTTTGTCAAATTTTCATGAGAATTAGCCTTAGGTATACCTAACAGATATGTAATAATAAATATGTAATAAATAATTTTTCAGAAATTTCAGTAATTACTAGCCGATACTTGTCATTACAGAAACTTATATATTTGATTTTGTTACTTATTCAGTACTGAAACTTTGTCAAATTTTCATGAGAATTAGCTTTAGGTATACTCAACAGATATCTAATAATAAATATGCAATACATAAATTTTCAGAAATTTCAGTAATAGCTAACCGATACTTGTCATTGCAGAAAGTTATATATTTGATTTTGTCACTTATTTAGTACTGAAACTTTGTCAAATTTTCATGAGAATTAGCTTTATGTGTACTAAACAGATATCTAATAATACATAAGCAATAAATAAGTTTTCAGAAATTTCAGTAATAGCTTACCGATACTTGTCATTGCAGAAAGTTATATATTTGATTTTGTCACTTATTTAGTACTGAAACTTTGTCAAATTTTCATGAAAATTAGCTTTAGGTATACCTAATAGATATCTAATAACAAATATGCAATTAATATATTTTCAGAGATTTTAGTAATAGCTAACCGATACTTGTCATTGCAGAAAGTAATATATTTGATTTTGTCACTTATTTAGTACTGAAACTTTGTTAAATTTTCATGAGAATTAGCTTTAGGTATACCTAACAGATTTCTAATAATAAATATGCAATAAATATATTTACAGAAATTTCAGTTATAGCTAACCGATACTTGTCATTGCAGAAAGTTATATATTTGATTTTCTTACTTATTTAATACTGAAACTTTGTCACATTTTCAGAAGTAATAGCTTTAGGTATACCTAATAGATATCTAATAATAAATATGCAATAAATAAATTTTCAGAAATTTCAGGAATAGCTTACCGATACTTGTCATTGCAGAAAGTTATATATTTGTTTTTGTCACTTATTTAAACTTAGAAACTTAGAATTAGCTTCAGGTATACTTAACAGATGTCTAATAATAAGTATGCAAAACATAAATTTTCAGAAATTTCAGTAATAACTAATTGATACTTGTCATTGCAGAAAGTTATATATTTGATTTTCTCACTTATTTAGTACTGAAACTTTATCAAATTTTCAGGAGAATTAGCTTCAGGTATACTCAACAGATATCTAATAATACATAACCAATAAATAAGTTTTCAGAAATTTCATTTTCGACCGTTTCGACATGACATCCCCAATCACAATAACTCACTTATCAAACATCTCTGATGATCTTAAGCCGTTATTTACGACCGCTGACGTCCTCGCTGACTTCCTCAATTAAACGCCCTCCTTGCGCCGGTGTTTTTGGTTGACAAATTAATTAAGCGGTTTTTGTCTGGCGTACACGAGAGGCTAATGGGCATAAAATTCCGGGCATTGCCAATAAAAGCCGTCGATTGAAACAGGATGCAATTACGACGGAATTAAGTATTTGCATGTTGCGAATCGGCGATCAGCAGGTGAGGCTTCGAGGTGCCACAGGAACACGAAGTTTACAGGTCAAAACACGTTTTACGACTGCCCCACTGGTTTCACACTTTACGTTGGTCAAATTAAATTCGACAGAAATACCGAATGTATGAACAGACAAAAAATGATTTGATAAAGTGACACTATACAAAAGTTATTGTTAAAAGACAGTTTTTTTTATATAGTTTTTAATTAAATTTATTGTTAACAAATAAATTATAATGATTTGATAAAGTGACACTACACAAAAGTTATTGTTAAAAGACTGTTTATTTTATATAGTTTTATATTTAACTTTATTGTTAACAAATAAATTAAAACAATCATAAAAATATTAATAGCACAAGAATTGCTATAAGCAGTATATTAAAGGTAATCTTTTCATGACACAAAAAACAGCAAAACTTATTAAATTCTACTGAAAATATTAATTTTTGTGTAGTGACACTGTTGTTTTCAACGTGCAATCTGATAGCTTGTACATTTTTGCAATGGGACATCAAAAATAGACAAATTTTGGCAGTATCTATTAAAAAATTGGCAGGTTTTCACAGCTGAAGCCAAAAATTTGACACATTTTGACAGTTGCAATTGAAAATTTGACAGATTTCGACGGTTTTAATTGATAATTTGACGTATGTGAACTGTCACACTTACAAATCTGATAGGTGTTTACATTTTAAAAGTGGGGTATCAAAAGTTGACTAGATTTAACAGATTCAGGCAGTATCTATTGAAAAATTGACAGACTTTCACAGCAGAAGCTCCGAATTTGATAGATTTTGAATGTCTCAGTCGGGAATTGGAATTTAGAAAGAAATATAACAGATTTTGACAACTATAATTGTAAATTTGGCAGATTTCAACAGTTTTTAATTCAATTTGACCTACAAGGTGATTCAAAAGGTGGGGTCCAAACATTTAGGTGAAATAGGTGATATTAAAATAGTGCATTTTAATAACATATTTATATATTTATATTTATATATTTATTTATTAACACTAACAATTTAAAAATGTCTGCACAATTTTTATATTATAAACAAATAGATGTCGCCCTGCATTAATCAGTGGCTGTGTCTGTATGTGTCTTCATTTTAATCACAAGTTAATTTCCTCGGAAACATGCGTTGAATTAATTGTAGTCATGGAAACTAACCGCCGGTTAAAGGTAACCAGAGATTGTAAAACTGCGCCTAACTGCTGCTTATAAGATTGATTTCATAGTGACTTAGATGTTTAGTGGTCGCAGTCATTTAATCTAATTATAATAATTATAATTATAATTGAAGCTGTGGGAAGCAAACGGGCGTAAGTGATATTTTTGTGGAACAATAATCATTAATAAATTACTAGACATTATGTATTGGTCAATTAAATATTATTATAGTGATACAAGTACAAAATAATTAGATTAACTAGATTTTATATGGTTATTGCAGATTTTACTTCAATTAACTAACTTTGCACTCGATGGAATCTCAATTTTTTTTATTAACTATTATTAACATAATAAACAGTAACAACATATATACGATATATGTTGTTATTTAACAACATATATACGATATGTGTTGTTATTTAACAACATATATACGATATATGTTGTTATTTAACAACATATATACGATATATGTTGTTATTTAACAACAAATAACAATAATAACACTATAATAATCGAATCAGGTGCAAATAGAGTTGCATAACTACATGTGTGCCCGCGTTTGACGTAATGGCGTCGTTTGCAATTAGCTCCCGAAATTATCAAAATTTTGTGCTAAAATGGACTGCGTGAGGCCGTAGTGGGCCAAAAACGCAATCTATAGCGAATCCGTGCATACTTCGGGGTGAAAATATCCCCGGGGGCGAAAATATCAGTGAAAATGGACTTCGATATCTGGCTGGTGCAAAACACAGGTTATGTTAGCGTGGAGATTCATTCGGGGATTCAATCTTCAAGATTCAAGGTTCGTCCCTATTAATTATTACGGTGGCTAATCATTATTGTTGGTTAAAAGTTTATGGGGTTCTTCATTTTAATCATATATGTTATATATCAACAAATAACAATAATAACACAATAATAATCGAATCAGGTGCAAATAGAGTTGCATAGCTACATCGCTACTTAACATGAAGTTAGTCGGTCACGACGCGAGCGCCATTACCGACTGTGTCCGCGTTTGACGTGATGGCGTCGTTTGCAAATCGCCCCCGAAAATATCCAAATTTTGTGCTAAAATGGACCGCCTGAAGCCGTAGTGGGCCAAAAACGCAATCTAGAGCGAATCCGGGCATACATTCGGGGTGAAAATATCCCCTGGGCGAAAATATCAGTGAAAATGGATTTGGATATCTGGCTGGTGCAATACATAGGTTATGTTAGCGTGGAGATTCATTCGGAGATTCAAGGTTCGTCCCTATTAATTAATACGGTGGCTAATTAAGTTTCATTAGTGCGTTCAATACAGGGTATCTTGCGCAAGTCGTTGGTTAAAAGTTTATGGGTGAAATAATATATAATATTATTATAATATATAATAATATTATAATAATAATATTCACCCATAACCTCAATAAACTCTCAATATTTTTGCGTATTGAGATTGCTCTTTCAATTCTGTACATATTTTATTAAGCCTATAGAGCACTTAACTTTAGCAGTTTTTGAGGAAAAAAATAATTTCCGAAATTATTGCTTCAAATAGACGATTTAAAAAAATCATATTTTTTCTTATGAATGAGATAGACTTAAACTCTTTTGCATACTGTAGCAGAAGCATGGCTCTATCATTACAAAAAATCGTATGTATTGATATATTATGTGTACTATTTCATATGTTCATTTATATGCAGGTACTTTCAAAACGTCATAATTCATTTTTTTTAAATGGAATGACATTTTTTGTATGACGTGGCAATCGACAGAATTATGTTCTACAAAAAAGTGCTATATAGTACAAAATATGTACTATTTCATAATTTCATTTATATGCAGGTACCTTCAAAACGTCATAATTATTTTTTTTTAAATGAATGACATATTTTTTGTATGACGTGGCAATCGACAGAATTATTTTTTTTTAAAAAGTGCCAAACAAATCTTTTCCTAGAATGGGTGGTTTGTCAGTTACTTTGAAAAATCCTTGATTGTATTTTTTTTAATATTCATTTTTTTTAATAGCATTTAAGTCTATCTGTGCACTTTGCTTTGTATAATATCTCACATCACACCATTAACTTCGGACCATACCTTTTGAATCACCTTGTATATCCTTAAAATGAGTTGGGATTATCACTTTTTAATTAAATTTAACATACAGGGTGATTCAAAAGGTAGAGTCCAAACAGTCAGGTGTAATTGGTGATATTAAAATGCCAATTCCGTCATAACAAATTAGCACTTGTTTAATGACTTATTTTTTATTATGACTTGATCTACCAGAACATGCTAAAAACAAAGAAATACTCTGTAACTACACAACGGTTAAGACATAGGTTTGTTAACATAAGAGAGACATAGAGTCTATAAGAGATAAGACATAGGTTTATTAACATTTTTTGCTTGGTATAGCATGCCACATTACACCTTTAATTTGAACTATACCTTTTGAATCACCTTGTATATCCGTAAAAGGGGTTATACAGCGATTACCACTTTGCAGTACTCATCACTTTGTATAAATATAAAAAAAACAAATTGATAATTTGATTGTTCCCCAATCAAAATAGATATATCTCGTATTGTTGCGATTATTGGAAGAAGTTTTTCGTAGTTTGTTTAGCGATCTTGTCAATCTTCTGGTACTTTATGATATTTTGATTGAAATTCTGAACTTTTGATATTTGGGTTGCATATTAGTAGTTAAACTGTGGGGATTCTAATCGCCCCCCGCGAAGATTTCCGCAATCAACCCATTGTTACTGCCTGCGGTAATTGATTAAACCGCGGATCAAAACGCGGATTAAATTAATCGAAATCTTCGCGGGGGGCGATCTAGAATCCCCACAGTTTAACTACTCATATTCAATACCTTTTCAAGTTCAAATTGAGACCAATCAAGTTTAAATTGAGACCAATCAATTTCAAATTGAGGTCAATCAAGATCAAATTGATGCCAATCAATTTCAAATTCAGACCAATTAATTTCAAATTGAGACTAAACAAAATCAAGTTGACGCTAAACAATATCAAATTGAGAGAAAACAAATAAAATTTATTATGACAACTTGATATTGTTTAGTGTCGACTTGATTTTGTTTAGTCTCAATTTGAAATTGATTTGTCTCAATTTTAACTTGATTGGCCTCAATTTGAAATTGATTTGTCTCAATATGAACTTGATTGGTCTCAATTTGAACTTGAAAAGGTATAGAAATCTGCATAAAACTTCATGGCATTTTCTAATCTGTATGTATGTAGCTGGAATATTTATGATTACAAATTTAATTGTTTGTTTGTTGTAAGTTGTTTATATTCAGGACATATTAACTCTCATGAAAGCATATTTTGTACATTTCCAATGTAAATAAAACTTTTGGCAATTTATAAAATATTTATAAAATCAGTAATCTATTGCTTAAAATTTACTTCATTTAGCTGTACACTTTGGTATTATAATATTCTTATTAAATATTCTACAATTTGGTTATATTCTGGACATATTAACTCTCTTGATAGCATATTTTGTACATTTCCAATTTACATAAAACTTGTAGGTAATTTATAAAATATTTATAAAATCAGCAATCTATTGCTTAAAATTTACTGCATTTATTTGTACACTTTGGTATTATAATATTATTATTAAATTTTCTACAATTTCAATAAAACTTTTCTGGATTTTCCATTACTTATGTTAATGTAACTTCACCGTTCATATTATTAAAATTACTGAAAATTGACTACCTACATTTATTTGTATATTTTGGTATTATAATATTATTATTAAACTTTGTACAATAAAACTTTCCCGAATCCTGGAAGAATTAAAATATAAACTTCTGGATGTCCAAAAAATCAAAATCCCTAAAGGGATTGAAACATTTAACCGTATTCAAATTATTTTATTAAATACATTAATTCTATTAACGTCAGAAAAAGATTTTTCAACTAATATTTATGAAAATATTTATTTTTCCATTACTTATGTTTCATAATAACTTCGTTATTACAACAACAATAATGCTTTCAACAATAATTTTTACAACAAAAAAGAACAACAAAATTTACTACAACGTACGCAATTTCTCAATTTTCTGGTACCTTATGATATTTTGATTAAAAATTCTGGACTTTGATATTTTGGTTGCATGTTCTAGAAATCTGCATAAAACTTCGTGGCATTTTCTAATCTGTATGTGCAATATTTATATGATTACAAATTTTATATCAAATTATACATGTATATTTTCTGCAATGTACACGTCTTTTTTGTTTCTGTTTATATATATATATTTTCATTTCGCCTTATTAAAATATATACATTTATAATGTATACATAATATACATTATGTATATTGAATCTCATCGTTAAAACTATACTTTAATCGAATGGGTGAATAAAATGTTTACATTTTCACTTTATTCACTATAACCATTGACAATGTGAATAAAGTAAAACAATAGGTAAATTCGCACTATTCTTGAAATTTTCGTTATCACCTGACAATGTGACACTTCACGCAAATTCTCCAATTCTAATAACGAATTGGAAAAAATCGTGTATGATACACGTGAATAATATACACTTTATTCACTATAACCATTGACAATGTGAATAAAGTAAAACAATAGGTAAATTCGCACTGTCCTTGAAATTTTCGTGTCACCTACAATGTGACACTTCTTCAAATTCTGATAACAAATTGGAAAAAATCTTGTATGGTAAACGTGAATAAATTAATTTTATCCACTCGAAAACATTATCGTACTCGCCTTCGCCTCTTGCACTAAACTGTTTTTTCGTGGATAAAATTCGACTTTATTCACTTATACTATAAATAGCCAGTTATTAACTTTTACAAATTTGTTAAAAGTTGCGTGCAATTGATTGAAAATTTGTGGAATATTCTGAAACTTGCGTATTTTTATATTAAATTTTCTGCAATGTTCCCATTTTTTGGGTTTCTGATTTGTTAAAAGTTTGTTTTCTATTATGAATATTCTAAATATTCTGAAACTATTTTTGTTATTCGTAATTTACTCGTAATTTGTAACATTGTGGAATATTCTGAAACTTTTGTATTTTCATATTAAATTTTCTGCAATGTTCTCGTTTTTTTTGTTTCTGATTATATATTTTTTTTATTAACCACAGATTTGTTAAATGTATCTTTTCTATTCTGAATATTCTGAATATTCTGAGACTATTGTTGTTATTCGTAATTTACTCGTAATTTGTATAATTGGTAAACTGTTTTTTTCGTGGATAAAATTCGACTTTATTCACTTATACTATAAATAGCTATTTATTAACTTTTACATTTTTTTTTTAAGTTTCGTGCAATTGATTGAAAATTTGAGGAATATTCTGAAACTTGCGTATTTTTATATTAAATTTTCTGCAATGTTCTCATTTGTTTGGTTTCTGATTTGTTAAATGTTTCTTATCTATTATGAATATTCTAAATATTCTGAAACTATTTTTGTTATTCGTAATTTACTCGTAATTTGTAACATTGGGGAATATTCTGAAACTTTTGTATTTTCATATTAAATTTTCTGCAATGTTCTCGTTTTTTTTTGTTTCTGAGTATATATTTGTCTTATTAACTATACATTTGTTCAAAGTTTCTTTTCTATTGTGAATATTCTGAATATTCTGAAACTATTGTTGTTATTCGTAATTTACTCGTAATTTGTATCATTGGTAAACTGTTTTTTTCGTGGATAAAATTCGACTTTATTCACTTATACTATAAATAGCTATTTATTAACTTTTACAATTTTTTTAAAAAGTTTCGTGCAATTGATATTGAGGAATATTCTGAAACTTTCGTATTTTTATATTAAATTTTCTGTAATGTTCTCATTTGTTTGGTTTCTGATTTGTTAAAAGTTTCTTTTCTATTATGAATATTCTAAATATTCTGAAACTATTTTTGTTATTCGTAATTTACTCGTAATTTGTAACATTGAGGAATATTCTAAAACTTTTGTATTTTTATATTAAATTTTCTGCAATGTTCTCGTTTTTTTGGTTTCTGGTTATATATTTTTTTATTAACTACAGATTTGTTAAAAGTTTCTTTTATATTCTGAATATTCTGAATATTCTGAGACTATTGTTGTTATTCGTAATTTACTCGTAATTTGTATCATTGGTAAACTGTATTTTTCGTGGATAAAATTCTACTTTATTCACTTATACTATAAATAGCTATTTATTAACTTTTACAAATTTGTTAAAAGTTTCGTGCAATTGATTGAAAATTTGTGGAATATTCTGAAACTTGCGTATTTTTATATTAAATTTTCTGCAATGTTCCCATTTTTTGGGTTTCTGATTTGTTAAAAGTTTGTTTTCTATTATGAATATTCTAAATATTCTGAAACTATTTTTGTTATTCGTAATTTACTCGTAATTTGTAACATTGTGGAATATTCTGAAACTTTTGTATTTTCATATTACATTTTCTGCAATGTTCTCGTTTTTTTGGTTTCTGATTATATATTTTTTTTATTAACCACAGATTTGTTAAATGTATCTTTTCTATTCTGAATATTCTGAATATTCTGAGACTATTGTTGTTATTCGTAATTTACTCGTAATTTGTAACGTTGAGGAATATTCTGAAACTTTTGTATTTTCATATTAAACTTTCTGCAATGTTCTCGTTTTTTTGGTTTCTGATTATATATATTTTTTTATTAACTACATATTTGTTAAAAGTTTCTTTTCTATTCTGAATATTCTGAATATTCTGAGACTATTGTTGTTATTCGCAATTTACTCGTAATTTGTATCATTGGTTCATATAATGCTTGCAGTTTCTGAAGACTTATTTTTAATATTTTGTTAATATTCTGTACATATTATCTCTCTTAGTAGCATATTTTGAACATTTCTAATATTGAAGAATCCATACGGCAATTTCTAAAATCTTTATACCTAAAACGTTAATTTAACTTGATTATTTATAAATAATTGCTAAAAATTTACATTAGTTAGTAATACAAATACACTTGTATTTTTCTGCTATGTTCTCGTCTTTTTGGTTTCTGTTTATATATATTTTTGATTAACTTTTACATGTTTGTTAAAAGTTTCGTGCAATTTATTGAAAATTTGAGAAATATTCTGAAACTTTCGTATTTTTATATTAAATTTTCTGCAATGTTCTCCTTTTTTTTTTTGTTTCTGATTATATATTTTTTTATTAACTATAGATTTGTTAAAAGTTCCTTTTCTATTCTGAATGTTCTGAAACTATTTTTGTTATTGGTAATTTACTCGTAATTTGTAACATTGGTTCATATAATGCTCGCAGTTTCTACTGTTATTTTTAATATTTTTGTTAACATTCTGTACATATTCCTTGATAACATATTCTGAACATTTCTAATACTGAAGAATCCTTACGGAAATTTCTAAAATCTTTATACCTAAAACGTTAATCTAACTTGAGTATTTATTAATAATTACTAAAAATTTACAATATTTAGTTATGCAAATATACATGTATATTGTGTGCAATGTTCTCGTCTTTTTGGTTTCTGTTTATATATGTTTTTTATTAACTTTTACATGTTTGTTAAAAGTTTCGTGCAATTTATTGAAAATTTCAGGAATATTCTGAAACTTTCGTATTTTCATGTTAAATTTTCTGCAATGTTCTCGTTTTTTCTTTTCTGATTGTATATATTTTTTTATTAACTACAGAAGTGTTAAAAGTTTCTTTTCTATTCTGAATATTCTGAAACTATTTTTGTTATTCGTAATTTACTCGTAATTTGTATCATTGATTCATATAATGCTCGCAGTTTCGGAACACTGTTATTTTTAATATTTTTGTTAACATTCTGTAGATATTTACTCTCTTGATAGCATATTCTGAACATTTCTAATGTTGAAGAATTCTTACCCCAATATCTGAAAACTTTATACCTAAATCGTTAATTTAATTTGATTAATTATTAATAATTGCTAAAAAATTACAATATTTATTTGTACAAATATACATGTATATTTTCTGGAATGTTCTGGTCTTTTTGGTTTCTGTTTATATATATATTTATTAACTTTTACATATTTGTTAAAAGTCTCCTGCAATTTATTGAAAATTTGAGGAATATTCTGAAACTTTCATATTTTTATATTAAATTTTCTGCAATGTGGTTCTCCTTTTTTTAGTTTTTGATTATATATATTTTTTTATGAACTACAGATTTGTTTAACGTTTTTTTTTTTTTTTTTTGTATTCCGAATATTCTGAATTCTGAAACTATTTTTGTTATTCGTAATTTGTAACACTTATTTTTAATATTTTTGTTAACATTCTGTACATATTAACTCTCTTGATAGCATATTCTGAATTCCTTTATTAAATACATTCATTCTCAGTAATAATATAACAAGAGAGTGAGAATAAATTGAAAATAATTTGACAGATTGTCGAAAACTTGTTGCCAGGCAATAGTCACGAGAGCCCGAAGGGCTCGAGTGACTATTGCCAAATGGCAACAAGTTTGAGACATAATCTGTCAAATTATTTTCTAATTTA
The DNA here is from genome assembly GCA_951805005.1 of Othius punctulatus. Classification (NCBI taxonomy): domain Eukaryota; kingdom Metazoa; phylum Arthropoda; class Insecta; order Coleoptera; family Staphylinidae; genus Othius; species Othius punctulatus. Next base: position 2,946,752 of record OX638143.1, on the reverse strand, counting down.
TCGAACTCTCGAGTTATATTTGATTAGATTATTTTTTGACGTTTTTTGCTTTCTAGTATTTCTTTATCAATTTCAGTATGCGAAACGCAGCTAAAGCGACTTTTATTCATTTTGTATGACACTTTAATATGATTGATAAATTAATAATTTGACAAATATTTTGATTGACAAGAGTGAACCTAGCTACCGAGATTATTCCCACTATAATAATCTCTAGAGAATATTCCCAGTATAATAATGACGGGATTGGTCCAGAAGTATCAATATGACAAAAATCGAAATATATCATTGGTTTTGAGAAACGTCAAAAAATAATCTATAGAATTAATGTATTAATGTAACGTTAGAAAAAGATTTTTCAATGAATTTATTAATATTTATGAAAATAATTATTTTTCCATTACTTATGGTTCATAATAACTTCGTTATTAACACAACAATAATGTTTTCAACAATAATTTTGACAACAACAAAAAAACAACAATATTTACTACAACGTTCGCAATTTCTCAATTTTCTGGTACCTTATGATATTTTGATTTAAAATTCTGGACTTTTGATATTTGGGTTGCATATTTTAGAAATCTGCATAAAACTTCGTGGCATTTTCTAATCTGTATGTATGTCTAATCTGTATGTAGCTGGAATATTTATATGATTACAAATTTAATGGTTTGTTTGTTGTAAGTTGTTAATATTTTGGACATATTAACTCCCTTGATAGCATATTTTGTACATTTCCAATGTACATAAAACTTGTTGGCAATTTATAAAATATTTATAAAATCAGCAATCTATTGCTTTAAATTTACTGCATTTAGTTGTACACTTTGGTATTATAATATTATTATTAAATTTTCTACAATTTCAATAAAACTTTTCTGGATTTTCGTAGTATGTTACAAACAAATTGTAAAAATTTGTAAAGAAACAAAATTTACTACAACGTCCGCAATTTCTCAATTTTCTGGTACCTTATGATATTTTGATTAAAAATTCTGGACTTTTGATATTTTGCATAAAACTGTGCCCTACTTAACTTATAATATTAGCTAAAAACCATATCTAATTGATTATTAAACTATCCTGACTGCCTAATTATATCTAATCCTATTCTAATAATAATATTTAACGATTAATAATCGTTTTCCTGAATTAACAAATTTTGGAAATATAAACTGTGATAATTCCTAATTAATTCCTATCTAAATTATAAAATCTGCGTTAACAAATAACATCACAGTGTGTTACAAATCGTAGTTTTTCGTAGTTGGTCAACCTCGTGCTAAACATTTGCGACCTGTGCCGCGACCTGAACATGAATCGATCGTTCGCATTGAACAAGACACATTTATGGGTTCGTGAACCACTTTAGGTTCCAGTCTGTAATCACCTTTACGTTTTTGTCATTCTAATATGAGTGTTATGAATTAAGGGCTTGGGTCTGAGCTGTTTGCTTGTTGAATTAGATTCGCTTTAATGTGGAGTGGAGGTATTTTTCGAGATTGCAGTGTTTGTTCGGGAATCTTCCGGATGGGAATTCTTTGGGCTTGTAAGAGTTCCGTAAGAGGTCTAGGGTAATCCTCCCGCTTACGTACCTGAGTTGGCAATCCTCTTCGTTTCCCATTCCCGGCGTTCGCTTCCGCTGCCGCACTTTGTTCTCTGACCTTTGCCACCTGGTGGTAGGAGCGGGGATTACCGGAGAGGTTTAAGGAATAATGCAGCGAGTCCAACACGTTACGTAACGCGCAGGCTATTGATTTATCTCGCTAGGAGCCGTCCAATTAATTCTTACAATAAATAACGATTATTCGGGGAGCGTCCGTAATTTATTTATATAATAAATCGCCGCTGCCGAGAGGCCGTGCCCGTTAATTAGCGGCGGAATTTAAGGTGCTGACCCTCAGGATGTTTGCAGCCGCCATGGGTCGATGCGGCGCCTGGGCGCGTGCAATTAACGCGCGAATGGGGCGCTAATTCAGGAATTCATGCAAATTACGGCCCAGGGGTGCGCTGTGGCCGCCCCTAGTAGGTACGCTTAATTATGTTAATTGACGTGGAAAAGTCGTTTCAAGGCTCGATATTAAAAGTCAATACACCGAGCGCGGTTCAAGAGGAAGAAAAAAACATCGACCGCGAGAGCGGCTCGCGCGACTGCACAAAGAAATGTCACGGACGGACGAGCCGAAGACCGCTGGCTGCGAATCGGCACGTGCACCAATTAAAAATGATTTAGAATGGATCTCGCTGGCCCGTCGCTCACGAAGACTCTTTACGAAGACTGAAAAAAAAACGTACTCACCACATTTTTTCTCCACCAACATTCGAGCTGCCATTACCGATAATAAGGGTGATTAGCCGTAGAAGCACTCGCGGTTTGGTGCGTGCTCGCGGATCAACCGCACCGCGAAGATCTGGGATCCCCCGGCCTAATGACCTGGCGAACTTACGCTCGTTATAAAGTCGTAACTGCAGCCGCAGTTATCCGCCTCGTAAGCGCTCTCGTTACGGCCGTTTAGCAATAACTTGCGAACTCCCATTACACACACGTTAATAATAATCTGCGTCCAGGCCGTTTTTCACGTCCGAATCGATTTGGGCGTTTTAAATGTCGCTGCCCGAGAACAGGTTTCCTGTAAGCGGCGTGTAATCGCCTTAACGTGCTCTTTAATTTCACGTGGGTTGGCAATCAAAAGCTGTAAAGCTTGATGTGAAGAGCATCTAAGATATGTCTTAATACGCACTGGATCACGTCCTCTTAACGCAATGTTAATCGCATCAATGTTGATTTTTTTTAATTTCGATACAAAATTGCCCTAATAGATGATTTATGGTCTCCCATGAAGTGAAAAGTCAAGTAGTTCAGATATTTATGGCAACAAAGGTATTTACAAATGCAAAGAGGTATAATTCATGACCTAAACCTTCGCACTCATTCCATCCTGAAAGGATCATTTTAATTCATAGGACCCAATTATGAAATCGTCCCAATGTTTTAGATTGCAAGTAAATCGCGCATTTAATTTATTTTTCTATGATTTATGGTGTCCCATGAAGTGGAAAAGTCAAGTAGTTCAGATATTTATGGCAACAAAGGTCCTTACAAATGCAGAGAGGTATAATTCATGACCTAAACCCTAAACCTAAACTAAATTCATGACCTAAACCCGCATTTAATTTATTTTTCTATGATTTATGGTGTCCCATGAAGTGGAAAAGTCAAGTAGTTCAGATATTTATGGCAACAAAGGTCCTTACAAATGCAGAGAGGTATAATTCATGACCTAAACCCTCGCACTGTTAATCGTACTAACGTTCAATTTTTCTATTTTGATATAAAATATCAATATTATGACCCAATTATGAATTCGACCCAATGTATTGGATTGCAAGTAAATAGTACATTTAATTTATTTTTCTATGATTTATGGTCTCCCATGAAGCGAAAAGTCAAGTAGTTCAGATATTTATGGAAACAACGGTCCTTACAAATGTAGAGAGGTATAATGCATGACCTAAACCCTCCATCAAAATCCAAAAAAATCATTAAAATTGTAACCAAAAATTGCACAAAAATTTGTTAATTGAGTAATTTCAGACTTTCCAATTCTATAAAGTCTGAAATTACTCAATTAACAAATTTTGGAGATATAAACTATCAGGTTCGTTAATATTCAAACACCAAACGGCAAAATTTCTTAAAATATTAAACTATTTATGATCTATTAATACAAAACAAGTTCAAAGGGGGCAAAAGTCCAAAGTTCAGCACTTGCAGAATTAGAAAGTCAAAAACTCACCACAACAAATTGAAAAGTACGAAATTCAGCCCTTGAAAAAAGTCCGAATTTCAGCACTTGAACAATCAGAAACTCCGAAATTCAGTACTTGAGAATGTCCAAAATAAACAAAAGACGAATTTTCAAGACATTGACATTACATCATTAAGATTGTTGATATTCAATACAAACATCAAACATCAAAATTTCTTGGAACATTTATCACAGTTTGCAGATTTTATAATTCAGATGCAAACTTTGATAAATGATTACATAAAGTGTAAAACTAAAGTGTTCAAAATTAACCATTTGGAGAATTGAAGCATCTCTGAATCCTTTCAAATTGTAATTTTTGAGAACAATTTATCAAGGTTCTCAATAAAAACTGAAATGAACCAAATCACTGAAAATGTGTAACTTCATAATTAATTAATTAACTACTAGAAGACTCTCACTTTTAATTGCAGAAATGTTGAGTGGTGTTGAGATCCACTTAGCAAATTTTACAATACAAATCATTGAAGCCTGAAATTCATCAATTAGATATTTCGAATTTCTGAAGTTGATTATATAATTAATGAATTTTGAAGATTAAGATTCTTTAGTTGAAAAAAAGTGCAGCACTTGAAGAATTAGAAAGTCAAAAACTCAGCACTGAAGTTTCTGAAGTTAATTAAATAATTAATGAATTTTGAAGATTTAGATTCTTTAGTTGAAAAAATCGGAGAAAAAAAAGTTCCGAAGTTCAGCACTTGAATTATTAGAAAAGCAAAAACTCAACACTTAGAAAATTGAAAAGTCTGAAATTCAGCACTTGAAGAATTGGAAACTTCAGTACTTGAAAAAGTCGACTATTTGAAAAAGACGAATTTTAAACATATACATCATTAAGTGTGTTGATATTTAATACAAACATCAAACATACTAATTTCGTAAACCATTTATCAAAGTTTGAAGCTCAATTTATAAAGTCTGAATTCTTTCAAATTCTAATTGTTGAGAACAATTCATCAAGTCTCTAAAGAAGACTGACATGAACCAAAATTATTGAAAATTTGTAAGTTCAAAATTCATTAGTTAACTACTATAACACTATTCAGTTTTAATTGCAGAAATGTTGACTGGTGTAGAGATCCATTTAGCAAATTTAAATATACAAATTATTGAACATAGATATTACATCATTAAGTGAGCATTTATCAAAGTTTGCAGCTTTTATAATTGAGCTGCAAACTTTGATAAATGATTACATAAAGTGTAAAACTATGTCCGAAATTCGTCATTTGGAGAATTAAAGCATCTGGATTCTTTCAAATTTTAATTTTTGAGAACAATTTATCTCTAAAAGTCTCTAAAAAAAAACTAATAGAACCAAAATCACTGAAAATGTGCAACTTCAAAATGAATTAATTAATTAACTACTATAAGAGTAGCAGTTTTAATTGCAGAAATGTTGAGTGTTGTTGAGATCCATTTAGCAAATTTCACAATACAAATCATTGAAGCCTGAAATTCATCAATAGATATTGCGAATTTCTGATGTTGATTATATAATTAATGAATTTTGAGGATTCAGATTCTTTAGTTGAAATAAAGTCCGGCACTTGAAGAATTAGAAAGTCAAAAACTCAACACTTAAAAAATTGAAAAGTCCAAAATTCAGCACTTGAACAATTATAAATTCAGTACTGTATCGGTTAGCTATTACTGAAATTCCTGAAAATTTATTTATTGCATATCTATCATTAGATATCTGTTAGGAATACCTAAAGCTAACTCTCCTGAAAATTTGACAAAGTTTCAGTATTAAATACGGGAGAAAATCAAATATATAATTTTCTGCATTAACAACTGTCGGTTAGCTAATACTGAAAATTCTAGAAAATTATTTACTGCATATTTATTATTAGATATGTGGTAAGTATACCTAAAGCTATTTCTCCTGAAATTTTGACACAGTTTCAGTATTAAAAAAGCGACAAAATCAAACACTTAACTTTCTGCATTAACAAGTATAGGTTAGCTATTGCTGAAATTTCTGAAAATTTATTATTTGCAAATTTGATATTAGATTCGTGTACTGTACACCTGAAACTAATTCTCCTGAAAATTTGAGAAAGTTTCAGTATTAAATTAGGGATCAAATAAAACACTTAACTTTCTGCATTAACAAGTATAGGTTAGCTATTACTGAAATTTCTGAAAATTTATTATTTGCAATTTTGATATTAGATTCGTGTGCAGTACACCTGAAACTAATTCTCCTGAAATTTTCACAAAGTTTCAGTATTAAATAAGGGATAAAATCAAACACTTAACTTTCTGCATTAACAAGTATAAGTTAGCTATTACTGAAATTTCTGAAATAGTATATTGTAATAAGAGTGCGGAAAGGGCTTCATTGCAAAACGAGTATGAAAGTTGGAGCACGAGCGCCAGCGAGTGCTCCATTCATATGAGTTTTGCAATGGCCATTTCCGCAAGAGTGTTACATACTATTTTTTCTACGAAAGTGTAAAAAACTAAAGATTAATGTAAATTTAATCATTAATTTAAAATAAATGTCATTGTCATTAATTTAAACGTCAGAAAATTTATAAATCGCTTGTCACCAAATCGAGACTCGAAATTTATACATTAATACTGGAAGTAGAAGAATATCAATAATGGATTCCGATAGTGACGATATAACAAACACTCCGCCGGAACTTGCGGCCATTGCATCCACAGTTTCGTCCGATTTATTGCCTCAAAAATCAAAAGAGAGGTATTGGAGTGCGGAAAGTGAGTGCGGAAAGTACTTTCCGCACTCATATAAGTGCGGAAAGTACTTTCTGCGCTCCTTGTAACAAATACCAACTTTCAAGGTTAAATTTTATGACAGAAAACGTGTCTTTCAAAACTTTCGTAGAAAAATTTATTATTTGCAAATTTGATATTAGTTTCGTGTACAGTATACCTGAAACTAATTCTCCTGAAATTTTGACAAAGTTTCAGTATTAAATAAGTGACAAAATCAAACACTTGACTTTCTGCATTAACAAGTACGGGTTAGCTATTACTGAAATTTCAGATAACTTATTATTTGCAAATTTGATATTAGATTCGTGTACAGTACACCTGAAACCAATTCTCCTGAAATTTTGACAATGTTTTAGTATTAAATAAGGGATGAAATAAAACACTTGACTTTCTGCATTAGCAAGTATGGGTTAGCTATTACTGAAATTTCTGAAAATTTATTATTTGCAAATTTGATATTAGTTTCGTGTACAGTATACCTGAAACTAATTCTCCTGAAATTTTGACAAAGTTTCAGTATTAAATAAGTGATAAAATCAAACACTTAACTTTCTGCATTAACAAGTATAGGTTAGCTATTACTGAAATTTCTGAAAATTTATTATTTCTAAATTTGATATCAGATTCGTGTACAGTACACATGAAACTAATTCTCCTGAAAATTTGACAAAGTTTCAGTATTAAATAAGGTAGAAAAACAAACACTTAACTTTCTGCATTAACAAGTATAGGTTAGCTATTGCTGAAATTTCTGAAAATTTATTATTTGCTAATTTGATATTAGATTCGTGCAAACAAAAATATTGTCTTCTGTCAACTTGGAAACTTTTGAGGCAAATATTATTTATTATGATCTTTAGTGTTTTTAAAAATTATTAATGAATTTTCGAAACTAACTCGTGTCTTTGCTTCTTAAACATGTTTGGCTAATTTCAGTTGCGTTTCCAGTTATTGCTTTAGAAGTTTGCTTACATTATAAAGAATATATTTGCCATCATCAAACTCTTGATCCGGCTTCCTCGCCCATTGTCACACTTACTCTTTTATCCGGATCCGTCGCCCATTCTCGCACTTACTCTTTTATCCGGCATCTCAGGCTGATCCACCACCACGTCCATTATCTCCTTTCATTCCGCAAGCTTCCGGCACTCGTCGAATCCTTATCTCCCCCACCCCCCACAAGGGTTATCGGCCGCCCCCCAGCCGCATCCCCGGGGGTAATTGATTCGAGCCGGCTTTATTGGAGCCGTTAACTTCTTTATTGTCGCCCGTCGCTCTTCCCTTTGTTTGCCAGACGGGAGCGCCTTTGTGTCGTCCCGGTAATTGTCGCGAGCGCCGCTGGAAGTGGCGTCGCGGCGTCTTCGGCGCCCTTTTTTTTCTCCCCCACCCGCTAACGAACTTCTAATTAGTCCGCCTCGGCGGGTCTCGCATTCGCCCCGGATAACATCCCCCACGCTTTGAGGACGACGATGCACCGTAAACGAACGCAGCAGACGAACAGGCAAAGTTCTGTGTTTTAACAATCCCTTTGACAATTAGGGAACTTCGAGGAAGGCAGTTACGGCGAACTTTTATCCCAAGGAGGAGGAAGCTTCAATTAATCCTCGAGGAAAGATACGGTTGTTCCTAATTTCGTACCGGATTCGATGATGGTGATCTTGCAATTTTTAGGGTCGAATTGCTTATTGGCAAGTAATAATTCTGTACTTGGTTAAGGTCAATCAGATGCCTCGTCAGTATTAATTTCCTTAGTGTATGCCTTGTGGTGCAATAATGCACCTAGTTTAATTATGTTGGGAAGTGAGCTTATTAGGTAACCAGAGCAATCATAACAATCATCATCACACTTCTGACAATTAGGGAACTTCGAAGAAAGCACGTGGCGCTCAGTTCGTTGAATTACTTAGTCAATGCTGACGCATGTGAATGCTACCGTCGAGACCCACACTTTGGAAGTCAATGCTAATAAATGTGAAAACTGTTGTCAAGACCCACACTTTGGAAATCGCTGTATTGGCACATAGGAGCTCTATTAAATTGGGGCTAAGTTGCGTCAGATTGCCTATTGTTGGGCACGACTGCTCCCTTACTGGCCATAATTTAGTACTATGGCCTCACACATTGCCATCGTTGCCTTCGGGCCCGTTGACCTCCCGCCGAAGAGCCCCAGCACCTCTCCGGAGGAGACTCGCCGGCGACACAGCAAATTGCCATCCGACGTCCCGCGCGCACATAAATTATCTTAAACGGCCAATTAAACTACCTGGCAATAAGTAATGGCTCCTCGGTTTACAATTTTCCCCGCGACTCCGTCGTTCGTTTCAATTTCAGGCCCCGGCAGACGAACCCCGCAGTCTGCCAAGTCGCCCGGCCGTAAATTAGCCCGCACGGAACCTAAGAGAAATGCGAGCGCCACACAAGACGAAAATAATACACGGAAACGCCTGAAACTAATTCTCCTGAAAATTTGACAAAGTTTAAGTATTAAATAAGGGAGAAAATCAAACACTCAACTTTCTGCATTAACAAGTATGGGTTAGCTATTACTGAAATTTCTGAAAATTTATTATTTGCAAATTTTATATTAGATTCGTCTACAGTACACCTGAAACTAATTCTGCTGAAAATTTGACAAAGTTTCAATACCAAATAAGGGAGAAAATCAAACTTATAACTTTCTGCATTAACAAGTATGGGTTAGGTGTTACTGAAATTTCTGAAGATTTATTATTTGCTAATTTGATATTGGATTCGTGTACAGTACACCTGAAACTAATTCTCCTGAAATTTTAACAAAGTTTCAGTATTTAATAAGGGATAAAATCAAACACTTAACTTTCTGCATTAACAAGTATGGGTTAGCTATTACTGAAATTTCTGAAAATTTATTATTTGCAAATTTGATATTAGATTCGTGTACATTACACCTGAAACTAATTCTCCTGAAATTTTGACAAAGTTTCAGTATCAAATAAGGGAGAAAATCAAACTTATAACTTTCTGCATTGACAAGTATGGCTTAGCTATTAGTGAAATTTCTGAAAATTTATTATTTGCAAATTTGATATTAGATTCGTGCACAGTACACCTGAAACTAATTCTCCTGCAATTTTGACAAAGTTTCAGTATCAAATAAGGATGAAAATCAAACATATAACTTTCTGCATTAACAAGTATGGGTTAGCTATTACTGAAATTTCTGAAAATTTATTATTTGCACATTTGATATTAGATTCGTGTACAGTACACCTGAAACTAATTCTCCTGAAATTTTGACAAAGTTTCAGTATAAAATAATGGATAAAATCAAACACTTAACTTTCTGCATTAACAAGTATAGGTTAGCTATTACTGAAATTCTTGAAAATTTATTATTTGCAAATTTGATATTAGTTTCGTGTACAGTACACCTGAAACTAATTCTCCTGAAATTTTGGCAAAGTTTCAGTATTATATAAGTGACATAATCAAACACTAAACTTTCTGCATTAACAAGTATATGTTAGGTATTACTGAAATTTCTGAAAATTTATTATTTGCAAGTTTGATATTAGATTCGTGTACAGTACACCTGAAACAAATTCTTCTGAAAATTTGATAAAGTTTCAGTATTGAATAAGGGAGAAAATCAAACACTTAACTTTCTGCATTAACAAGTATAGGTTAGCTATTACTGAAATTTCTGAAAATTTGTTATTTGCTAATTTTTATATTAGATTCGTGTACAGTACACCTGAAACTAATTCTCCTGAAAATTTGACAAAGGTTCAGTATTAAATAAGGGATAAAATCAAACACTTAACTTTCTGCATTAACAAGTTAGGTTAGCTATTACTGAAATTTCTGAAAATTTATTATTTGCAATTTTGAATTTAGATTCGTATACAGTACATCTGAAACTAATTCTCCTGAAATTTTGACAAAGTTTCAGTATTAAATAAGGGATAAAATCAAACACTTAACTTTCTGCATTAACAAGTATGGGTAACCTATTACTGAAATTTCTGAAAATTTATTATTCTCAAATTTGATATTAGATTCGTGTACAGTTCACCTGAAACTAATTCTCCTGAAATTTTGACAAAGTTTCAGTATTAAATAAGTGACAAAATCAAACACTTAACTTTCTGCACTAACAAGTATGGGTTAGCCATTACTGAAATTTCTGAAAATTTATTATATGCAAATTTGATATTAGATTTGTGTACAGTACACTTGAAACTAATTCTCCTGAAAATTTGTCAAAGTTTCAGTATTAAATAAGGGATAAAATCAAACACTTAGGTTAGCTATTATTGAAATTTCTGAAAATTTATTATTTGCAAATTTGATATTAGATTCGTGTACAGTAACCTGAAACTAATTCTTCTGGAATTTTGACAAAGTTTCAGTATTATATAAGGGAGAAAATCAAACACTTAACTTTCTGCATTAACAAGTATAGGTTAGCTAGTACTGAAATTTTTAAACATTTATTAATTGCAAATTCGATATTAGATTCGTGTACAGTACACCTGAAACTAATTCTCCTGAAAATTTGACAAAGTTTCAGTAATAAATAAGGAACAAAATCAACCACTTAACTTTCTGCATTAACAAGTATGGCTTAGCTATTACTGATTTTTCTGAAAATATATTATTTGCAAATTTGATATTAGATTCGTGTACAGTACACCTAAAACTAATTCTCCTGAAATTTTGACAAAGTTTCAGTATTAAATAAGGGATTAAATCAAACACTTAACTTTCTGCATTAACAAGTATGGGTTAGCTATTACTGAAAATTCTGAAAATTTATTATTTGCAAATTTGATATTAGATTCGTGTACAGTATACCTGAAACTAATTCTCCTGAAATTTTGACAAAGTGTCAGTATTAAATAAGGGAGAAAATCAAACTTATAACTTTCTGCATTGACAAGTTATTCAATTACTGAAAAGTCTGAAACTTTATTATTTGCAAATTTGATATTAGAGTCGTGGACAGTACACCTGAAACTAATTCTCCTGAAAATTTGATTAAGTTTCAGTATTAAATAAGGGATAAAATCAAACACTTAACTTTCTGCATTAACAAGTATGGGTTTGCTATTTCTGAAATTTCTGAAAATTTATTATTAGCAAATTTGATATTAAATTCGTGTACAGTACACCTGAAACTAATTCTCCTGAAATTTTGACAAAGTTTCAGTATTAAATAAGGGATAATATCAAACACTTAACTTTCTGCATTAACAAGTATGGGTTAGCTATTACTGAAATTTCTGAAAATTCATTATTTACAAATTTGATATTAGATTCGTGGACAGTACACCTGAAACTAATTCTCCTGAAATTTTGACAAAGTTTCAGTATTAAATAAGGGAGAAAATGAAACACTTACCTTTCTGCATTAACAAGTATTGGTTAGCTATCACGGAAATTTCTGAAAATTTATTATTTGCAAGTTTGATATTAGATTCGTGTACAGTACACCTGAAACAGATTCTCCTGAAAATTTGATAAAGTTTCAGTATTGAATAAGGGAGAAAATCAAACACTTAACTTTTTGCATTAACAAGTATGGTTGGCTATTACTGAAATTTCTGAAAATTTATTATTTGCAAATTTGATATTAGATTCCTGTACATTACACCTGAAACTGATTCTCCTGAAAATTTGACAAAATTTTAATATTGAATAAGGGATAACATCAAACACTTAACTTTCTGCATTAACAAGTTTGGGTTAGCTATTACTGAAATTTCAGAAAATTTATTATTTGCAAATTTTATATTAGATTCGTGTACAGTACACCTGAAACTAATTCTCCTGAAATTTTGACAACGTTTCAGTATTAAATAAGGGATAAAATCTAACACTTAACTTTCTACATTAATAACTATGGGTTAGCTATTACTGAAATTTCTGAAAATTTATTATTTGCAAATTTGATATTAGATTCGTGTACAGTACACCTGAAACTAATTCTCCTGAAAATTTGACAGAGTTTCAGTATTAAATAAAGGGTAAAATTAAACACTTAACTTTCTGCATTGACAAGTATGGATTAGCTATTACTGAAATTTCTGAAAATATATTATTTGCAAATTTGATATTAGATTCGTGTACAGTACACATGAAACTAATTCTCCTGAAAATTTGACAAAGTTTCAGTATTAAATAAGGGAGAAAATCAAACACTTAACGTTCTGCATTAACAAGTATGGCTTAGCTATTACTGAAATTTCTGAAAATTTATTATTTGCAAATTTTATATTAGATTCGTGTACAGTACACCTAAAACTAATTGTCCTGAAACTTTGCCAAAGTTTCAGTATTAAATAAGGGAGAAAATCAAACACTTAACTTTCTGCATTAACAAGTATAGGTTAGCTATTACTGAAATTTCTGAAAATTTATTATTTGCAAATTTTATATTAGATTCGTGTACAGTACACCTAAAACTAATTGTCCTGAAACTTTGCCAAAGTTTCAGTATTAAATAAGGGAGAAAATCAAACACTTAATTTTCTGCATTAACAAATATAGGTTAGCTATTACTGAAATTTCTGAAAATTTATTATTTGCAAATTTGATATTAGATTGGTGTATAGTATACCTGAAACTAATTCTCCTGAAATTTTGACAAAGTTTCAGTATTATATAAGGAATAAAATCAAACACTTAACTTTCTGCATTAACAAGTATAGGTTAGCTATTACTGAAATTTCTGAAAACTTATAATTTGCAAATTTGATATTAGATTCGTGTACAGTACACATGAAACTAATTCTCCTGAAAATTTGATTAAGTTGCAGTATTAAATAAGGGAAAAACAAACATATAATTTTCTGCACACGCATGGCTTAGCTATTACTGAAATTTTTGAAAATTTATTATTTGCAAATTTGATATTAGATTGGTGCACAGTACACCTGAAAATTTTTGACCAAGTTTCAGTATTAAATAAGGGATAAAATCAAACACGTAACTTTCTGCATTAACAAGTAGCTATTACTGAAATTTCTGAAAATTTATTATTTGCAAATTTGATATTAGATTCATGTACATTACACCTGAAACTAATTCTTCTGAAAATTTGGCAAAGTTTCAGTTTTAAAAAGGGGATAAAATCAAACACTTAACTTTCTGCATTAATAAGTATGGGTTAGCTATTACTGAAATTTCTGAAAATTTATTATTTGCAAATTTGATATTACATTCGTGTACAGTACACCTGAAACTAATACTCCTGAAATTTTGACAAGGTTTCAGTATTAAATAAGGTAGAAAATCAAACACTTAACTTTCTGCATTAACTAGCTAAAACTGAAATTTCTGAAAATTTATTATTTGCAAATTTGATATTAGATTCGTCTACAGTACACCTGAAACTAATTCTCCTGAAAATTTGAGAAAGTTTCAGTATTAAATAAGGGATAAAATCAAACACTTAACTTTCTGCATTAACAAGTATGGGCTACCTATTACTAAAATTTCTGAAAATTTATCAGTTGCAAATTTGATATCAGATTCGTGCGCATTACACCTGAAACTAATTCTCCTGAAATTTTTACAAAGTTTCAGTATTAAATAAGGGATAAAATCAAACACTTAACTTTCCGCATTAACAAGTATAGGTTAGCTATTACTGAAATTTATGAAAATTTATTATTTGCAAATTTGATATTAGATTCGTGTACAGTACACCTGAAACTAATTCTCCTGAAAATTTGGCAAAGTTTCAGTATTAAATAAGGGAGAAAGAAAGTTTATGCTAATTGGTTACACCTACTCATAATGGTTCTGTCCATGTCCATTGTATTAAATAACGTTGAACAACATGATAACAACTATTCGATTTGATCTGAGCCAGATGTTGCCTAAATGGCAAATTGCCTGCCACATCCTCGGCCGGCCCGTTATTCTGCTGCGTTCGTATTTGTTTGTTCCGAACATCTGGCGAAATAGTGTTTCGCCACTATTAGATCCAGATTAGTTTATTGGGCTACTACTCGCCGGTCAATAACCAGAGCTGAAGTGGCGCGAAGGTGTGCATTACAAGCTCGACGAGTGCAAGGGAATCGCAGTAATCCCGAAACCACACAGGCCCGAACAAACCGAGCCCTAATCAGCTTTGTTCGCCAGTTTTGCTTTCAGAGCTGGATGGAGTTACGACCCCCGCGCCTCGTGCAAATATAACACGGGTGTGAGAGGGAGAGGGGAATAAATCGCAGGTGAGAGAGAGTGAGATGGGACGAAGGCGAACGGACGAGCCGCGAGCGAATTGATCGCAGATAGGCGCGTGAAATATGTGGCGGTTGTCCCGGCCTTAAAAATGGTTCCGTTTTATGGAACATTGCGCGCGGAAATTGCACGGGGTTACGTGCAGGGGGTTGGGAGGGGTAGGCAAAAAGCGGGCATGAATCGCCGAGGAAACGGACCACATATTACCTCCCGTTTCGCCTATCTCGCTAATCGCGCCTCCATAAATCATAGGCGAAGGGGATGAGGCGCAGGGGGGTAAGGCACCGCAAGGAGTCGCCACTTTTGCGCCCATTCCGCATCGGAAAATACCATGCCAGCGCACTACAAATGGAATAAGTACGGGGAATGTTATACTAACGACATAATAAAGTACCTTGTTCGCTCTCGATGTTTTCCTAATGTTCTGATTTACATACGACATGCACAGAGGAGCGGGCGCTCTCTTTCGCGCGCATGCACACGTATGTGCGCGCGGCAGACGTCTGGGGAGGGCGAAAAAGGAAGAAACAGGTCCGCCTCGCGATCGCTCAATACGGAACAGACGCTCCGGAGAGAAATGTAATCGCACACTCTCCCATAAAGCCGTGCAATTATAAGACAATCAGCGGCGAACGACGGCTCTCTCGGCGGATACGTATCGCGAGAGGCCGGGAATTAAACGTGACCTTTCGCATCTGGAGCTCCGGTGCATGAGGAAGACGAAAATCCCCCGTTTCATTGCGCCAGATATGCCCATATGGTATGGTCTGGTACCCGAAAGGCCTCCGAACAAAGGGCAGCCTTGTAACTAACGGATGAATCTGTGGTGGGGAATGTAGCTTAAGCTAGGAGCACCAGCTCACTGCCCCGAGGGCTTTGGAGTGTGTAGATCGAGTGTGAAAAGTCTCCGAACGAAGGGCAGCCTTTTAATTAATGGTGGAATCGGTGGTTCGGAATGCAACGTAAGCTAGGAGCACCAGCTGAGCTGCCCCTGACCCTTTGGAGTGTGTAGATCGAGTGTGAAAAGCCTCCGAACAAAGAGCAACCTTTTGACTAAGGGCGGCATATGTGGTGAGGAATGTTACGTGAGCTAGGAGCACCAGCTCAGTTGCCTCAGAGTCTTTGGAGTGTGTAGATCGAGTGTGAAAAGCCTCCGAAGAAAGAGCAGGCTTTAAATTAAGACGTAGTCGGGGATGAAGCGTAAGCTAGGAGAACCTGCTCACTTGCCTAGGAGCCTTTGGAGTGTGTAGATCGAGTGTGAGAAGCCTCCGAACAAAGGGCAACCTTTTAACGAAGGGCTCGATCTGTGGTTGGGAATGTTACGTGAGCTAGGAGCACCAGCTCAGCTGCCTCTGACCCTTTGGAGTGTGTAGATCAAGTGTGAAAAGCCTCCGAACAAGGAGCAACCTTTTAACTAAGGGCGGGATATGTGGTGAGGAATGTTACGTGAGCTAGGAGCACCAGCTCAGTTGCCTCAGAGTCTTTGGAGTGTGTAGATCGAGTGTGAAAAGCCTCCGAACAAAGAGTACCTTTGAAATTAAGAGGTGGTTGGGAATGTGGCGTAAGCTAGGAGAACCTGCTCACTTGCCTCCGAGCCTTTGGAGTGTATAGATGGAGTATGAAAAGTTTCCGAACTAAGGCCAGCCTTTTAATTATGGGTGGAATCGGTGGTTACGAATGCAGAGTAAGCTAGGAGAACCTGCTCAGTTGCCTATGAGCCTTTGGAGTGTGTAGATCGAGTGTGAAAAGCCTCCGAACAAAGGGAAACCTTTTAACTAAGGGCGGGATCTGTGGTTGGGAATGTTGCGTGAGCTAGGAGCACCAGCTCAGTTGCCTCCGAGCTTTTGGAGCTTGTAGATCTCGTCCAAAGTATTAATCTGTTTAGTGCTGGCTCAGAGAGCGAAAATGTACCGTCGAGCAGCGTTATGCCAAATCCAAAGAAATTCAGATACTTTTAATGTTCTAAATATCCAAAACGTGTGTTTTGATGTCCCCCTTGTAGCTATACAACTTTTGTTAGGGTTAATTTTCGCTATCGTACATACCTTCTGAGTGAGTTGCGTGGATTCATTAAAATGGCCTACCTTAAATATAACTTACAAAAATTCAGTAGGAAATTGGAAATTTTGAATCGTTTAAAAATACTCCATAACAATGGAAAGGTGCCAACTTTTGGCTGGAAATTATAAAATATTAGTAGAAATGATAAAATTTTCATTATAATCATCAAAATTTCATTGGAAACTTCGAAGTTTTAAAAATGTTTCAGGAAGAACACAATTTTAATGGAAATTGGCAAAATTTTCATTGACAATTGTAAAGTTTTCATTGTAAACACTAAAATGTCATTAAAACTGTTCAATATTTTAAAAATGTTGCATTATTAATAAGGAAGAACGAAATTTTCATCATAATTTTCGAAATATTCAATGGAAATTGCAAAATATTGCACGTAAATTATAAAATATCAGCAGAAATTATAAAACTTTCATTACAAACATTAAAATTACACTTTAAAGTTTTTAAAATGTTTCAGGAAAAACAAGATTTCAGGAAGAACAAAATTTCAATGGAAATTGATAATATTTTCATTGACAATTGTAAACTTTTTATTGCAAACACTAAAATGTCATTGAAATTGTTCAATATTTTAAAAATGTTCTATTATTAATAAGGAAGAACGAATTTTCTTCTGAATGTCCAAAATTTTTAATGGAAATTGCAAAATATTGCACGTAAATTATAAAATGTGAACAGAAATTATTAAATTTTCATTATAAACATCACAATTACATTGGAAACTTCGAAGGTTTCAGAAAGAACAAATTTTCAATGGAAATTGATAAAATTTTCATTGACAATTGGAAACTTTTGATTGTAAACACTAAAATGTCATTGAAATTGTTCAATATTTGAAAAGTGTTGCATTATTAATAAGGAAGAACGAAATTTTCTTCTGAATTTTCAAAATTTTCAATGGTAATTATAAAATATTGCACGTAAATTATAAAATATCAGCAGAACGTAGAAACTTTTCATTATAAACATCAAAATTACATTGGAAACTTCGAAGTTTTCAGGAAGAACAAAATTTCAATGGAAATTGATAATATTTTCAGTGATAATAGTAAACTTTTCATTGTAAATACTAAAATGTCATTAATATTCTTCAATATTTTAAAAATATTGCATTATTAATAAGGAAGAACGAATTTTCTTCTGAATTTTCAAAATTTTCAATTGAAATTGCAAAATTTTGCACGTAAATTATAAAATATTAGCTGAAATTATAAAAAAAATATTATAAACATCAAAATTCCATTGGAAACTTCGAAGGTTTCAGAAAGAACAAAATTTCAATGGAAATTGATAAAATTTTCATTGATAATTGTAAACTTTTGATTGTAAACACTAACATGTCATTAAAATTGTTCAATATTTTTAAAATGTTGCATTATTAATAAGGAAGAACGAAAGTTTCTTCAAAATGTCAAAAATTTTCAATGGAAATTGCAAAATATTCCTCGTAAATTATAAGATATTAGCAGAAATTATAGAATTTTCATTATAAATATCAAAATTACAGTGGAAACTTCGAAGGTTTCAGGAAGAACAAAATTTCAAAGGAAATTGATCAAATTTTCATTGACAATTGGAAACTTTTGATTGTAAACACTAACATGTCGTTGAAGTTGTTCAATATTTTAAAAATGTTCTATTATTAATGAGAAAGAACGAAATTTTCTTATGAATGTCCAAAATTTTCAATGGAGATAACAAAATTTTGCATGTAAATTATAAAATATCAGCAGAAATTATAAAAATTTCATTATAAACATCACAATTACATTGGAAACTTCGAAGGTTTCAGGAAGAACAAAATTTCAATGGAAATTGATAATATTTTCATTGACAATTGTAAACTTTTGATTGTAAACACTAAAATGTCATTAAAATTGTTCAATATTTTTAAAATGTATAAGGAAGTACAAAATTTTCTTCTGAATTTTCAAAATTTTCAATGGAAATTGCAAAATATTGCACGTAAATTATAAAATATCAACAGAAATTATAAAATTTTCATTACAAACATCAAAATTACATTGGAAACTTCGAAGGTTTCAGGAAGAACAAAATTTCAATGGAAATTGATAATATTTTCATTGACAATTGTAAACTTTTGATTGTAAACACTAAAATATCATTAAAATTGTTCAATATTTAAAAAATGTATAAGGAAGTACAAAATTTTCTTCTGAATTTTCAAAATTTTCAATGGAAATTGCAAAATATTGCACGTAAATTATAAAATATCAACAGAAATTATAAAAATTTCATTACAAACATCAAAATTACATTGGAAACTTCGAAGGTTTCAGGAAGAACAAAATTGCAATGGAAATTGATAAAATTTTCATTGACAATTGTAAACTTTGATTGTAAACACTAAAATGTCATTTAAATTGTTCAATATTTAAAAAATGTTCTATTGTTTATAAGGAAGAACGAAATTTTCTTCTGAATTTTCAAAATTTTCAATGGAAATTGCAAAATATAGCACGTAAATTATAAAATATTAGCAGAAATTATAAAATTTTCATAATAAACATCAAAATTACAATGGAAACTTCGACGGTTTCAGGAAGAACAAAATTTCAATGGAAATTGATAATATTTTCATTGACAATTGTAAACTTTTCATTGTAAATACTAAACTGTCATTAATATTCTTCAATATTTTAAAAATGTTGCATTATTAATAAGGAAGAACGAAATTTTCTTCTGAATTTTCAAAATTTTCAATGAAAATTGCAAAATATTGTATGTAAATTATAAAGTATCAGCAGAAATTATAAAATTTTCATTATAAACATCAAAATTACATTGGAAACTTCGAAGGTTTCAGGAAGAACAAAATTTCAATGGAAATTGATAAAATTTTCATTGACAATTGTAAAATTTTGATTGTAAACACTAAAATGTCATTGAAATTGTCCAGTATTTTAAAAATGTTCTATTATTAATAAGGAAGAACGAAATTTTCTTTAGAAATTTCAAAATATTCAATGGAAATTGCAAAATATTGCACGTAAATTATAAGATATCAGCAGAAATTATAATATTTTCATTATAAACATCAAAATTACATTGGAAACTTCGAAGGTTTCAGGAAGAACAATATTTCAATGGAAATTGATAATATTTTCATTTACAATTGTAAACTTTTCATTGTAAACACTAAAATGTCATTGAAATTGTTCAATATTTTTAAAATGTTGCATTATTTATAAGGAAGAACGAAATTATCTTCTGAATTTTCAAAATTTTCAACAGAAATTGTAAAATATTGCACGTAAATTATAAAATATCAGCAGAAATTATAACATTTTCATTATAAACATCAAAATTACATTGGAAACTTCGAAGGTTTCAGAAAGAACATAATTTCAATGGAAATTGATAATATTTTCATTGACAATAATAAACTTTTGATTGTAAACACTAAAATGTCATTTAAATTGTTCAATATTTAAAAAATGTTCTATTGTTTATAAGGAAGAACGAAATTTTCTTCTGAGTTTTCAAAATTTTCAATGGAAATTGCAAAATATAGCACGTAAATTATAAAATATTAGCAGAAATTATAAAATTTTCATAATAAACATCAAAATTACAATGGAAACTTCTACGGTTTCAGGAAGAACAAAACTTCAATGGAAATTGATAAAGTTTTCATTGACAATTGTAAACTTTTGATTGTAAACACTAAAATGTCATTGAAATTGTTCAATATTTAAAAAAAAATCTATTATTAATAAGGAAGATCAAAATTATCTTCTGAATTTTCAAAATTTTCAATGGAATTGCAAAATATTGCACGTAAATTATAAAATATTAGTAGAAATTATAAAATTTTCATTATAAACATCAACATTACATTGGAAACTTTGAAGGTTTCAGGAAGAACAAAATTTCAGTGAAAATTGATAAACTTTTCATTGAGAATTGTAAACTTTTGATTGTTTGCCCACCCCACTCTCCGTCATAGAGAGCTAGCGCAACCCTCCTTCTTACTCAGAGGCTTGTCTGCACACGCTTATCTGTTGAGAACCCTTCGCGTGCATTTTCTTACATTTTCTTCGATTTGAGACCAAATTCTTGGGGGGCGGAGAGCGAAACGCCCCCGCACATCATCACCCTGCCGGCCGCCAGATGAGATGCGCATCGATCTCGGGCTGCCCCGACGGATTTATAGCGTGGGAGGCGGCAATTAAATCTCTGCATGGATGGAATCGGCCATAGGGAATTTGCAATGTGCGAAGGGCCCCCGGTTTCCTCGCCTCGGAACGCCCGAGGATGCAAATTGGCCCCCGGCAGGGCTCCGATTGAATCAAGGACGTATCGATCCCGTGCCACCCACACACGCCGTATCAGGCACTGATTGCACCCGGGATTCAATTAGGCGACGTCACCTTTGGCGATTAATCGCGGAGGCCGCGATGGTAATTAGGCGTATTTGCCGACGCTAATTGGATCGATCGGGGGGCGGCTTTCCACCCCCATCGCCGACCCCGGGATTGATCCTGCGAGGGGGCTCATCGGGTGCGGCCAAATCACGGTGTTTGTTATTTCGAGGGCGGCTCGTGGGGACACAACGTCAACATGGGGGCGGCAGACCCTCGCTATTTTTTTTTGTACGAGGGTGCCGCTTTATGAGCCAGCAGAAGCGTTCGAAAACATGCCAGTGGCGAGCCATCTAGATGGGGTTTAACAAACCGGCAGAGGCGATGTTCCGAAACTGTTCTTGCACGGCAGCAGGTGCTAAGAACAACAGAACCACTTGTTTGCACAAGAATGCAATAGTTATTTGTATGTAACATTACATTATTTTATTGATTATTGATGATTGATAAATCCATACTGGTCAATTCAGAAATTTGAAGCAGACCCTTCGTCAAATTATCAGGAGAATTGTCTTCAGATCGTTGACTCTGAAACAGCTAAACGCTGACGGCGGCGGTCCCGCATAAAACTCCCCCATTCCACCCCCGGGCAAGAAAACACGCCAATTACCATTCCGCACAGGCACGATATAACGCACATTGCCGCCGCCGTGGGGGGCGGAAAAATCGGGATCGATCGCCTGCGCGCTGGGACACGCGAAAACAATAACTCACCCACCCCCGGGGCACGAAACCGCAAGTTTGCACCAGTGCACTCCGACTTATTGCCGCTATTGCCCCCGGATTACGGCGTGTGGGGGGTGGCTAACGGCCGGCCGCACTTCACGCGCCCGCTATAAATAATGCGGCGGGGGTGGCGGATCGATGTCGACGGATCGCCCCCGGGGGGTGGCGAGCGCCGCCACGGGGAAATTGAAACTGCAAGCGCAGGAATTTCGCATTTTCGCAGCCCCTGCTGGGGGCGGGCGGCCTGGGGGAGATGGATCGATTAGATTGCAGGTACGGCGGGAATTACGTGGGGTTCAAGAGGAAAATTGCCGGGAGTTAAGAGAAGGGAAAGCCAAAGGAGAGAATTGAATTTTATACAAACTTTGGAGTTTTATCTGGCACGAGATGTTTGGGCGGATTAGAGCCGATTTCAAGGGGGGCAAATAATAAGTGTAACTGGTTGGAGATGTTTAACAAAAGAAGATGACTAACTGATGACCAGAGATGACTAAAGATTGAAGATGACTACCGTCTACATACAGATTCGACGACAAAACCTGAACGACGATTTAATTATCTCAGGACACCAATTAGTCCTTTGTGTGGTTTCGGGTCCTAATGACAAATGAGGTGGTGAAAGCTGACACAATGCGAAACATTCACCAGTGAAACTCGCAGCTTCGAATGGATGGCATATGCATTATGAATCACCTCGTCCATTTGCCCTGACCTCCGCGAAGCAATCAATTATCAAAACACCGCAAGTGTCGGCCGCAATGCAATCGATTGCATTCCTCGAAGCGCCGCAAATCCGCAAACAAACTCCCGATTCCCGGACAAGAACCACAAAGACAGATGGAAGGCCTTGGCTATGGTCTAACGAAACCGTTTTCGGCTCTATTTTCGAATAAACCTCTGTTTTCGGCTCTATTTTCGATTAATCCTCTGTTTTCGATGAGATAAGAGTGACATGTTTTGTGTGCACGTGAATGACGGCCGCAACGGATCGCCTTAACTGCGCCCACTCGCATTTAATCGACGGAATTAATTAATAAACTGCGGCTTTTAATCGCCTCGACACGTCCGATGAGTCAATTGTCCGCAAATTGGCTCGGAGTTAATTAATTATTTGCGCCGACTTGGTCGTCCACTCGGCCGGGACTAATGGAAGCACATTAAAACGGACTGGTTTTACAAAACAAGAGCGGAATTGAGACGACATTTGCATGGGGATCAAGGATGTTTTCGGTTTGTTTGCTTTTGCACGTCAATTACGGAAATACCTTAATTATAAGCCTCTGAGATGTGCCACACATCGACCATTGAGGTAATCTCGTAGTCTATCAAGGTAATAATCTCATCTTCCATTGAGATGCATCTCATAATCTATTAAGGTATCAATCTCATCGTCCATTGAGGTACATCTAATAGTCTATTAAGATAATAATCTTATCGTCCATTGGGTACATCTCATAGTCTATTAAGATAATATCTCATCGTCCATTGAGGTGCATCTCATAATCTATTAAGGTATCAATCTCATCGTCCTTTGAGGTACATCTAATAGTCTAACAAGATAATAATCTTATCGTCCAATGAGGTACATCTCATAGGCTATTAAGATAATATCTCATCGTCCATTGAGGTACATCTCATAGTCTATTAAGATAATATTCTCATCGTTCATTGAGGTATATCTCATAGTCTATTAAGATAATAAATTCATCGTCCATTGAGGTACATCTCTTAATTCGTACATTTGGTATCTGGTATCTCTATGTGGTACATCTCATTGTCTATTAAGATAATAATCTCATGGTCCATTGAGGTACATCTCATAGTCGTTTAAGATAATAATCTCATCGTGCATTGAGGTGCATTCATACTCTATTAAGAAAAATAATCTCATCGTCCATTGAGGTACATCTCTCAATTTTTATATCTGGTATCTGGTATCTTTATTGTGGTACATCTCATAGTCTATTAAGATAATTATCTCATCATCCATTGAGGTACATCTCGCAATTTGTACATCTGGTATCTCTATTGATCTCATAGTCTATTGAGATAATAATCTCATCGTCCATTGCGGTACATCTCATAGTCTATTAAGATAATAATCTCATCGTCCATTGAGGTACATCTTATAGTCTATTAAAATAATAATCTCATCGCCCATTGGGGTACATCTCTCAATTTGTACATCTAGTATCTGGTATCTCTATTATGGTACATCTCATAGTCTCTTAAGATAATTATCTCATGGTCCATTGAGGTACATCTCATAGTCGTTTAATATAATAATCTCATTGTCCATTGAAGTTCATCTCATAGTCTATTAAGATAATAATCTCATCACCCATTGAGGTACATCTCTCAATTTGTACATCTGGTATCTCTATTGTGGTACATTTCATAGTCTATTAAGATAATTATCTCATCGCCCATTGGGGTACATCTATCAATTTGTACATCTGGTTCTCTGAGATGTACCACTCTATGTGGTAAATCTCATAGTCTATTCAGATAATAATCTCATCGTCCATTGAGGTACATCTCATAGTCTATTAAGATAATAATCTCATCGCCCATTGGAGTACATCTCTCAATTTGCATCTTTCCTGAAAAACTATGGGATTTGTATGGAAAAACGTTCCACTTTAAAAACATTGCATGAATATTGCAAAAAAACATTGAATTGAAACATGCCATAAAGCATGAAGCATTTGCATAAAATAGCATAGAAATTTTGCACGTAAATCTATTTTATAAATAAATTTTATTTCGAAAACATGATTTTGTGTAGGAAATTCTTGGATTTTCATGGAAACCTAAGCGATTTCTAGGAAGAACGTTTCAATTCAACTTGGAATACTTTATTATCTGTAAATCTTTGGTTTTATGAAAAACTTTGTGATTTCGTGCAGACAATTCGTGTAAACCATCTTTCATAAACTGTAGAATTTGCATGGAAAACTTTACTGTTTTACGTGGAAATCTTTGAGATTTTACATGAAATTTTCATTGGAAAGCTATATAATTATGTCCGGAAAAGTTTAGGTCGTTTATGAAAATCTATGTTTCCGCGGAATATTTTGCATTTTACAGGAAAAAAGTTATAATTTTACATAGAACCCAACTTAAAATCATTGAATCATCATTGCATACAAACATTGAATAGAAATATATCATCAAGTATGAAACATTTGCATAAAAAAAAAGAAATTTTGCATGTAAATATGTTTTATAAATCAATATTATTTCGAAAACATGATTTTGTGTAGGAAATTCTTGGATTTTCATGGAAACCTAAGCGATTTCTAGGAAGAACGTTGCACTGTTACAAGGAAAACTTTATTGTCTGCCAATCTGTGTTTTTTTTCCTTTAAACTTTAGCATTTCATGTAGACAATTTTGTGTTCTTTCATGAACTGAGGATTTACATGAAAAACTTTACCATTTTACGTGGAAACCTTCGAGATTTTACATGAAATTTTCATTGAAAAATTTATAACTTTGTTCAAAAAAGTGTAGGTCCTGTCATAAAGAACTATGATGTTCCCATGGAACATCTTAGCAATGTCAACAACCTTACTTAGCAATTTTACAGACTGTTTTTAATAATTTTACATAGAAACGTGTATCTTAGAGATATGTAAATTTATTCCAACTTATTTTACGAAAACTGTGGAATTTCTATAAAAAACGTTGCAAGTTTACATGGAAAACTTTGGATTTTACAGGAATAACATTATAAGTCCACATGGAAAACTATGTAATTTTATTCTAACCTATGAATCTATGTAATTTTCTTTGAAAAAGTTTAGGGCTTTTACAGGAAAAACATTACAATTTCACATGGAAAACTTTGTAATTTTTTTCAAACCTATGAATGTATGTAATTTTCTTTGAAAACGTTTTGGACTTTTACAGAAAAAAACATTACAATTTCACATGGAAAACTTTGTAATTTTATTCAAATCTATGAATCTATGTAATTTTCTTTGAAAAAGTTTTGGGCTCTTTTGTGAACTAAGGAATTTGCATTGATAACTTTATAATTTTACGAGAAAAGATTTTTGAGACTACATGAAATTTTCATTGGAAAAATTTATAATTTTGTCCAAAAAGTGGAGGTCATGTCATCAAGGACCTTGGATCGCGGTCCTGTTGAATGATCGTGTAAACTTTTTCTGTACTAGCCTACAATAAAATATTATTATTATTATTATTATAAAGAACTATGATGACTATGAATACTTCGCAATTTTACATAAAAAATTTGGAAAACTTTGTATTTTTATTCCAACTTATTTTATGAAAACCATAAGGAACATTGCAATTTTACATGGAAAACTTAGGATTTTACAAGAAAAACATTACAATTTCACATGGAAACCTATGTAATTTTATTTAAACCTATGAATCTATGTAATTTTCTTTGAAAAAGTTTTGGGCTCCTTTGTGAACTCAGGAATGTGCATTGAAAACTTTACAATTTTGCGATAAAAGATTTTTGAGACTTTACATGAAATTTTCATTACAAAGATTATAATTTTCTCTAAAATAGTGTAGGTACTGTCATAAATAACTATGGTGTTTCCATGGAATACTTCGCAATTTTATATAAAAAAAAATATATATACATGAAATCGTGTGTCTTGGAGAACTTTGTAATTTTATTCAAACTTATTTTATGAAAACTAAGGAATTTCTATAAAGAACGTTGCGCAATTTTACATGGAAAACTTTGTAATTTTATTCAAATCTATGAATCTATGTAATTTTCTTTGAAAAAGTTTTGGGCTCTTTTGTGAACTGAGGAATTTGCATTGAAAACTTTACAATTTTACGAGAAAATCTTTTTGAGACTTGACATGAAATTTTCATTACAAGCTTATGATTTTGTCCAAAAAAGTGAAGGTCCTGTCATAAGAACTATGGTGTTTCCATGGATTACTTCGCAATTTTACAGAATTTTTTTTTTTTTTACATAGAATCGTGTGTCTTGGAGAACTTTGTAATTTTATTCAAACTTATTTTGTGAAAACTAAGGAATTTCGATAATGAACGTTGCAAGTTTACATGGAAAACTTAGGATTTTACAGGAAAAACATTTCAATTTCACATGGAAAACTTTGCAATTTTATTCAAACTTATGAATCTATGTAATTTTCTTTGAAAAAGTTTTGGGCTCATCTGTGAACTGAGGAATTCAATGCAAATTCCTCAGTTTTCAACTTTACAATTTTACAAGAAAAGCTTTTTGAGACTTTACATGAACGTTTCATTGCAAAGCTTATAATTTTGTCAATAAGAGAACTTTGTAATTTTGCAGGGATAACAATTTTATATGGAAAATTTTGAAATTTTATTGAAACCTTTGAATCTATATCATTTTCTTTTAAACAGCTTTGGGCTCTTCTGTGAACTGATGAAATCAATGCAAATTCCTCAGTTTTCAACTTTACAATTTTACAAGAAAAACGTTTGAGACTTTACATGAAATTTTCATTGCAAAGCTTATAATTTTGTCCAGAAGAGAACTTTGTAATTTTGCAGGGATAACAATTTTATATGGAAAACTTTGAAATTTTATCTATGCAGTTTATATGGAAAACATTACAATTAAAAAAGAAAAAAATAGATGCTCTGGAATTCTGAACAAAAATTAAATTGCTAATGAAGCAAATAGATTAGGAAGAATTAGTAACTTTCGAAGTAATAATATGTTGGTGAAAATTCAAATTTCTTTAAATATTTGATATAATCGGGAACAAAAATGAAAATGGCATAATACTCGATTTTCCAAAATTCTGGTTGCTAGGTAAATAAACACTCGAACCTAAAGAAATTCATAAAATGTAGTAAGCAAATATTTTACTACACAAAATATATTTTAAAATTTGTATAGAAACTGAAGCAAAATGAAAATGCTAATTAATAATAACAATAATAATAAATTTTGAATATTTTTGAATATGAATCCAATAGATATAAAAAATATATAGTACCTTTTGAAATAATGTTTGCCGAATGCTCGTGAAAATGCAAATAGTCTATTAAGATAATAATCTCATCGTCCATTGAGGTACATCTCATAGTCCATTAATAGTATATTACATTACAAGTATTTCATTACTGTCTCGAGATTAGGAAGTTAGTCGAGACGAATTTAACTTTATCTCGAGACAGTATTGAAACTTTGAAAGGCTTAATCGTAGGTACCTGATATATGTCTCATCGTACATTGAAGCAGTCTCGCAGAAATTTGAACAGATGATAATGTCATCGTCCAATAAGATGCTAAAGCTTAGTAGGATTTTCATCAAAGACAAAATCATCGTTCATCAAGCCAATCTCATCATCCATTATGATGATAAGCATAGTAGGATTTTGATTAAAGACAAACTCATTATTCATCGAGACAATCTCATCATCCATTGAGATGCTAAAGCATAATAGGATTTTCATCAAAGACCAACTCATCGTTCATCGAGATAATCTCATCATCTACTGAGATGCTAAAGCATGACAGGCTTATACTCGAAGATGAATTCATCTTTCATCAAGCCAATCTCATCATCCATTGAGATGATAAGCATAGTAGGATTTTGATTAAAAACAAACTCATCATTCATCGAGACAATCTCATCATCCATTGAGATGCTAAAGCATAATAGGATGTTCATCAAAGACCAACTCATCGTTCATCGAGATAATCTCATCATCCACTGAGATGCTGAAGCATGGCAGGCTTATACTCGAAGACAAATTCATCGTTCATCAAGCCAATCTCATCATACATTGAGATGCCAAAGTATAGTAGGATTTACATCAAAGACAAAATCATCGTTCATCGAGACAATCTCATCATCCATTGAGATGCTAAAGCATAGTAGGATTTTCATCAATGACAAACTCATACGTTTCATCGAGATAATCTCATCATCCATTGAGATGCTAAAACATAGTAGGATTTTCATCAATGACCAACTTATTGTTTATCGAGACAATCTCATCATTCATTGAGGAAATCTCATTGTCTCGTTGATACTTTGGGACAGTCTCGATCAGGATTGAAGTGCGATAAGCCTCCTAAAGAGTCTGAAATGCATTTTCTTTGCTCGATCAAATTTTTGGTCACGAAATGCTGTGCGAGCGAATGCATACATTGTTGCTTTGATGAGATTTTGACGTATGGAGGGCACGGAAATAAATCTCGATAGGAGGTGATAAGTGGTCTGAACCGATCCGTACAAATAGCACGTACTAAAAACGGTTTCCAGAGCGAGCAGTAACATAATGCCGGCAGAGTCGTTACTTTATACAGCGTGCTTGCGGTTATGGCTTCTGAGTGAATATTCGACTTTTATTAATACCGCCGCCCCCGCGCCCAATATAGCCCCCGATTACGGACGCCCGCCGTAATCGGGGGGCGGCCAATTACCCGACAACCCGACATCAAAGCGCCATCAGAGACCAGAGAAACGGCGCCCCCGCAGGAAATTGCGCCCCCTTTTACGTATCATTAAAACCTGCCGCCGCAGATTTTCCGCCACAGGGGGGCGATCGATGCACGATCGCCGTTTTGTAACCGATCGTGTCGTACGAGGCGCGCTGCCCCATGAATAATGCACGCGGGGGCCCCCTGTTTTATTCATGAATCGCGAGAGCGCACTCAAACACCCACACGCACGCATGCAAGGGGGGAAAGCGGTCGCGCCTCGAAAACAATTCACGGGGCCCCCGGATTTGCATTCGCCCCGATTTCGCGGGAGCAGGGAAAAGTCCCCCGGCGGAGCTCTCATGAATATGCAGGGTTGCCCCCGGGGCTTTTCCGTTTCTGGCGTGTAAACGCTGCCCGGGTTTGGGCTATCCACGAGATATCTCCTGCGAAAACAAAAACGTGAGAAACTGCCCGCTCGCAGGATTCCAGAGACGGCGATTCATGAGAGAGGCTATTCATCGATTCCCTACTTTTTTTTGTTTGAGTAAATCTGATCTAACGCCGCAATTGGCGTTTCAGGGCAAAATCTGTAGTATTTTTTTCTGAATATGCTAAACTTACAGCCATTTGAACCCTAAATTACAATTGAATGTACTTCAATCCATTTGTACAATGGAATTACAATTGAATTTCAACCTTTCCAAATGTACTCGAGATGGCAAAGACGTACAAAACTGAAAATTTCATGAAACTAAAATTATCATAAACATATCTACATTGGTCTTGTTAACTCAAAAGAGTTTCCCGAGTGGAATGAGACTAACGGCAACAAGATTGGAACGACAGTTCTCAAAATAGAATTGTTACTCCGTTTTTAGAGTTTATTTTGATATGTCAAGTTTTGAAGTAGAATAGCCTCAAAACAGATCTCGATAACTGCTTGGGCTACGACCCCGAAAGTGGGATTTTTGAAATCAGGATGTTTCAATTAGTCTCAGAATGTTGATCTCGCCTTTCTTATTGACTGCGAAAATAATCTGCACTGCGCTGCCCTGCGTTGCCTGCGTCTCAATGTGCGCCAAGCTTTATCTACTACATTTCTATTATTACAATTACATTTCTCTCTAATTTTTTATTTTTGTGGGAAAGTTGAAATGGTTTGTGTCGACGTATTAAATTTTTGGGGTAAATCGATAAATTTTGACATTGAGACAATTTTAGTGATGACAAATTCAAAAGTTCATTGTGACAAATTAGATTTGGGTAATTGCAGGAAAAGTTCATTATTTAACAACAAAAATATACCTTCAGAATGTTAAAATAATGTTATTTAATGTATAAAAAAAATATTCAAAATCACCTAAATTTGGATCTTATCACAATTATTATGATAATATACAAATTTTGTTAATTTTCGATATATTTTTTATACATAATTCGACTTGGACGCTTTAAATAATATAAAATAATGATAGTTAAAAATTAGCCAAAAAGTGTATGCGAAGCATATGGACTTAAGGCTATGATTTGTGATGCATATGTGTGTCAGTTCAATGTTTCACTAATCGAAGCCTTAACTTAGCAAAATTCACACTGCATATTACAAATTTGGAAATAGTTATTGTAAATTACAATTTTTCAGTTAGGTACAATTATGAAATATTAATAACATTGAACATTTTCAGTGAAACTTCTTGAACTGAAAATACATTTTTTTTTATCAATTACCAAATTTGCAATTCAAATTATAAATTATCACACGTTATAAATGAGCAAACATTTCTGTAAATTTCCAAATTTGCAATTCAAATTATAAATTATGAAATTTAAAATGTTAACGCCAAATTTTCTGTCACTTTTGAAAATTTCCACTGAAAATTACAGTTTTTAATTTTACAGTTATACGTATTTGTTCATCGTTGTAAATTTTCAATGAAATTTGAAGTGTAAGCCCAAATTTTATCAGTGAAAATTGCGGAATTTTAGTTTTACGTTAAAAGTTTAAGTTACATAATTTACAGAAATAGTGTGTTTCTGTAAATTATGTAATTTAAACTTTTCACTCAATATTTCATTGGCACTTGTTTTTTTTTTTAAATTTTACATTGAACATTACAAATTCGTAAATTGTCATTGTTATGTACAAATTGTCAATGGCAATTCTAAAATGTTGATTGCTCATTAAATAAAGTAACTTAAAATTATGAAATTTGAACAGAAAAAAAAATGAATGAACCAATCCAATAGTAGTAGTAACAATATTTAATGGCTATCGACCTGCGGTCTTTCTGTAAATTAGCAAATTTGCAATTCGAATTATAAACTATGAAACTTGAAGTATAAATGCGCAAAATGTTTTGTAAAATACCAAATTTGCAATTCAAATTATAAATTATGAAATTTGAAGTGTAAATGCACAGTCACTTTTCAAAATTTCCACTGAAAATAACAGTTTTTTTAATTTTACAGTTATACGTTTTTGTTCATAGTTGTAAATATTCAGTGAAAATTGCGAAATTTTAATTTTCATTACACACTATTTCTGTAAATCATGTAATTCAAACTTATTTATTTATAATCAATGACCCATGTACCCATAGGGTGTCGGGTGAGAACTTTTCACTCAATATTTCATTGGCACATGTATGTTTTAATTTTACATTGAACATTACAAATTCGTAAATTGTGATTGTTAATTACAAATATCCAATGGCAATTGTGAAATGTTGATTGCTCATTAAAAAAAAATCACTGAAAATAATGAAATTTGAACTGCAAAATACGAAAATTGATGAATTTTAATTCAACTTTGCACATTTTTCAAATTTGCAATTCAAATTATAAATTATGAAATTTTAACTGTAAATGCAAAATATTTGAATTTTTAATAACTTTTCATAAATTACGGTTTTTTTTCGTTATATATGTAGCTTTTCTGCTAATAAATGTTCTTTATTATTATTTATTATTACAGAGTTATACGTTTTCGATCATAGTTCATTAATGAAAATTGATGCATTTTAATTCAACGTTGCACATATTTCAAATTTGCAATTCAAATTATAAATTATAAAATTGTAAATGCAA
Organism: Othius punctulatus; assembly: GCA_951805005.1. Classification (NCBI taxonomy): domain Eukaryota; kingdom Metazoa; phylum Arthropoda; class Insecta; order Coleoptera; family Staphylinidae; genus Othius; species Othius punctulatus. The sequence goes on along the minus strand of OX638143.1, from coordinate 2,914,233 downwards.
AATAGTTGGTCACTTTTCAAAATTTCCACTGAAAATTACAGTTTTTTTGTTAGTTATGCAGAGTTATAAGTTTTCGTTCATAGTTTTATCAATGAAAATTGATGAATTTTAATTCGACTTTGCACATTTCTTTTTGAAATTATGAAGTTTAATCGTTTCGTCCCTTATTTCATTGACTATTGCAAATTTACACATTGCAAATTGCGCAGAAAATGGTGGAATTTTAGTTTAACTTTGCACATTTTTTGTTTGAAGTTAATTTAAACGTTTCATTTAATTTTTCATTGGCAGATGCAAAATTCACACTGCAAATTATTCTTTCTTTCTTAATCATTGACCCCTTGTACCCTTTTGGGTGTCCGGGTTTTAGTTCTACAGTTTGTAGATCTCTATCCACTGTTTTCTCTCTTTTGTTAGGTCCTTTGCTTGTTTCCAGGTTTTACCTCTGCTCTTTTCTGCCCTTTATTTTACTTCTTTGTTGCGCCATTCGTTGGTTAATTTTGTGATAATATAAGGGCACGTTGCCGGTCCATCGGACGCCACCGCCATTTCCGGATATTGCTCTACCGTTTTCTACCCTTTATTTTACATGTTTGTTGCGTCATTCGTTGGTTTATTTTGTGATAATATTAGGGCACGCTGCCGGTTGAACTTATTACAACTCCATTTCTTTGCTGTTTTCTACCCTTAACTTTCTTCTTTGTTGCGTCATTCATTGGTTAATTTTGTGATAATATACCGGCAGGTTGCCGGTTCAACCGACATACCGCCATTTCCGGTTCGGGACGCGTATGTGCACACATACGCGTCCCAACGTACGTCAACAACGTACGACGTTGCGGATATTGCGTCGCGGAATTAGACCACCCAACGCCTCAACAAATGTAAACAAAACATTAGACAATTTTGTTGTATGTCCGGAAGAAAACTGTCTGATGCTTGTATCACCTTGCCGCCTGTAGATTTGTTATTTTAACAGTCGGCTCGCGGCAATTGCGCTCCACCATATCCCCCCAGGGACGGGAAAATATTTGCATTTTGTGTGAAGTATTCGGCGGAGAACGGCGAGAGGAATAATTGATAAGCTGCTAAGTCACCGGGGGTATTTAGGGGTCCATAAATTTCCGCCACGCCTCTGGCCATTAACTCTTGCCGGCAGATAACTGCTTATTACTTTATGCGGAGATCTATGGGGCTGGTGTTTCAGGGGGGTGAAACTAATTTATAATTTCGTGCCCCGCTTAGGTCGTTAACATCAATCCCTGAGCCGCGACCCTCAATTAAATTCACTCTTTCGTGGGCGACCTCTGCGACGATTTCCTGGCGAAATTAATCCTACATTGCGGGTTCTGGGTCGAGGCTATGGCCGAGTATGCGAAAGCAAATACCGTCGGTTTGGGTAGCGGTCATGTAGAGGTCGTTGAAGAGTTTTTCCGCCCCCGGCGATTTATCTCGCAATTAAGCCGATTGCAATAATCAGCATTCAGAAAATGAACCCTTGCGGCGGCGGCGGGCGCTAATGAATTAATTCCGGCCCCCGGAGCGGGGGCTGCGCCGCCCCCGCACATCCGGAGCCTTGCCGTTAATTTTAATCCCGCTTGATTGTCTTTTAATCCCACCACCGGCAGTCCTATTAATTACCGGCGTGATTTACCGCGTTTTGCCAGTCGCAGCATCAATCAATGTGCCAATGAGGCGTGACCGCTCCCGACTAGACCGTGAATTTATGAATAATCGCCGCCCCGTTAATGCAGGCGCGGTTAATTGTCGTGGAAAGCGGCGATCCGTCACGTCGCGACGTTTCGCTTTTTGCCCCCGATCGGAACCGGCCGTGGCCTCTGCCGGTTCCGTGCCTCGGATTCCGACGTGCCGATCGGGCATCTCCTTATAGATCCTCCGCTTAATGCCTCAATTAAGCCAAACGGAGCGTTTCAAAAGTGAAGACGGCAAGGGGAGCGCTGATCGATTCCATTTGGGCTAAAAAATACCCAAAGCCGAAGCTAATAGCACTCATTCATCCCCCTAGAAAGCGGAAAAACCTTTTAATGCAGTTCCTAGAGTCTAAATATCACAGAAATATATGTTACTTCAATCTGCAGTTAATAACACAGCGTCAAAAAAGCGATAACGTCCAAAAACATTACAATCATTCTTGTAGTACGATAATACTTGTTCAATTGACATAGTTAATTTTTGAAGTAATATTTACGACTAAATACTAGATAAAATGTTCATAGAATTTACTGTGAAATTATTTCATTGGCACTTGTAAATTTTACACTGAACATTACAAATTCCTAAATTGTCATTATTAATTACAAATTTTCAATGGCAATTGTGAAAAGTGGATTGCTCAATAAAACAATTCACTGAAAATTATGAAATTTGAACTGTAGGTATTACACAGTTCAAATTTCATAATTTTCAATGAATTGTTTTATTGAGCAATCCACTTTTCACAATTGCCATTGAAAATTTGTAATTAATAATGACAATTTAGGAATTGGTAATATGTTCAGTGTAACATTTACAAGTGAAAATGGTATTACACTTTACCTATAGTTCAAATTTCATAATTTTCAGTAAATTGTTTTATTGAGCAATCCACTTTTCACAATTGCCATTGAAAATTTGTAATTAATAATGACAATTTAGGAATTGGTAATGTTCAGTGTAACATTTACAAGTGCCAATGGTATTACACTTTACCTACAGTTCAAATTTCATAATTTTCAATGAATTGTTTTATTGAGCAATCCACTTTTCACAATTGCCATTGAAAAATTTGTAATTAATAATGACAATTTAGGAATTTCTAATGTTCAGTGTAACATTTAAAAATGCCAATGAATGAAATTTATCATCTATAGCTAAATTTCCAATATAAACCAATCAATCCAAAATGTTCCGTAAATTACAAAATTTGCAATTCAAATTATAAATTTTGAAATTTAAAGTATAAATGCAAAATTTTCTGTCACTTTTCATAATGTACACTGAAAATTACAGGTTTTTTTTTAAACTTGATCAGTTTAGGGTAACAATCAACGAAAACGTATATCGTTGATTGTTGTAAATTTTCAGTGAAACTTGAAGTGTAAGTCCAAAATGTTCTGTAAATTACCAAACTTGGAATTCAAATTATAAATTATGCCATTTAAACTGCAAATGCAAAATGTTTGATCACTTTTCATAAATTCCACTGAAAATTACGTTTTTTTTTTGTTATACATGCAGCTTTTCTTCTAATAATTATTCTTTATTATTACAGAGTTGTACGTTTTCGATCATAGTTCATCAATGAAAATTGATGCATTTTAATTCAACGTTGCACATATTTCAAATTAATGAACCTTAATATGAGAAATATCACAGAAATAAATTTTAGTTTAATCTGCAGTTAATAAAACAGCGCCAAAGAAGCGATAACGTTTAAAAACAATACAATCATTTTTGTAGTATGATGATACTTGTTCAATTGACAAAGTTAATGAATTTTAAAGCAAGAGAAGTAATATTTACGACTGAATACTAGATAAAATGTTCATCGAATTTAAAGCTAATTTAAAAAAAAAAAAAATTATAAGGGTACCTACTGAAGCTTTGCACACAATGTCAAAGTACTTTTTGGACGTTGAACTTTTAAAGAATTTTAGTACTCTTGATTGATTCTGAAATTTCCTCTACCAATTAATTCTATATTGATTGGTATCTATATTGGTATAGATTGGTGTTGATTGGTATTTCCTGCTCTGGTTTCATCTGACTGGATTTTTCTTTTTTTTTTTTTCTATTCGTGTCTTCATACTAAGTTACTTTCGCTTTCATTAGTACTCAATTTTATCAAATGTTAAATTTTGCATTTTTGCATCATTCTTGTAGTATGATGATATTTGTTCAATTGACAAAGTTAATGAATTTTAAAGCAAGAGAAGTAATATTTACGACTGAATACTAGATAAAATGTTCATCGAATTTAAAGCTAATTTAAAAAAAAAAAAAATTATAAGGGTACCTACTGAAGCTTTGCACACAATGTCAAAGTACTTTTTGGACGTTGAACTTTTAAAGAATTTTAGTACTCTTGATTGATTCTGAAATTTCCTTTAGTATTTGCCCTTTTTCGTTCGTCATTTATTTATTAATTTGCATATTTGTTTTTTATTGTGATTTGTGCGTTCGGTATTTTTCCAAAAATGTGCCGCGCCTGGATTTAGTCGCAATGGGCTATAGCCCTCATAGCCCCCCCTCTAAATCTGCTACTGAAACCGCGACCTGAATGTGAACCTGAACATCAATCTCCTCCTTGCTATGTACGTAAAATATCTAAACCCCGACTTGGGCTTCAACCGCGACCTAAACCTGAACCTGGACGTCGACCTCCACCTAAATCTGGCCTGCGAGCTGTGAACCTGGACGTCGAACACCACCTCTTTGCTATGTTTACACCCTTCTAATGAGTTGGGTTGCATACGTTGTGCTCGCATCTATTTCCAAATAACACATTAAATCTCTCAACGTTTTTAATCCGATGATTCGTGAGACTTAGAACACTCACCACCCTAATTGCAGTACTCTAGGTACTGCACGCATTCCTGACGTTGCAGCGGGGTGGATATTTGGGAAGAAGAATGTATCGGTTCCGTTTTTGTACCAATCAATACTTTGATTTCACTAGACAAAGTATAAATGGATGCTGTTTGCTTAAATATTAAAGTTTCATTTCCCACGTTTGACACAGATTAATATCTATGCGCGCCCACGCACGACCACCGAAGGCAGCAATGCCACCTCGTGTTCATCCCCCAGAAAGCGCAAAAACCTTTTAGGGCAGATATCAGGAGCCATTAAAACAGGTGGCAATTAGCTAGGGTTTTTTTCATTCGCGAAAGGGCGGAATGCGGGGGGGATCGTCACATAAAGCGACACACTCACTTCGGGAGCGCTTTATTGCCGCAGCCAGCTGCGACGACACAAAAAGATAATTCGGTTACCAGCCACGGGGGATGGGGATGCGGCGCGCAGATACGCGTTTAACTGGATTAAATCCGCCGCCGCCCGCACACATCGCTGCACTGGGGGCGGCGGGGGTGGGATCCACACACACACACGAGGAGGGATGCGGGCTCGATTGGCCTCGTCATTCATGCGCGTGATGAACCCGATTGTCCCCCGATATGATATTGGGAATTAGGAGGACGAGAACGGCACGTGGGCAGGAAATTGGGAACATGGTATATTAGGTGTGCATGATGGATGTGCATAACAAGGGGTTGTCGTGGCAATCGAGATAACCGATTCACCATTAGTGTAGCCAATCTACCCCAATTACCAATTGTTCGGGTAGTGCACGGGGAAAAGATTCGTGTAGCCTCAGGAATTAAATCTGATATGGAAGCAGCTCGGATAGAGCAGTCATCATACAATCTGATAACAGGAAATTGAGGAGTCTTCAGATCAATTTGATGGATGCGCCTAGATTGACGAGACGTCATGAATTCAGACGAAAAAAATTGAAGCCTCAAACCTGTTGATGGTGAAAATATACCGAATTTACTTGCGTTGCCAGTCAAAAACTGAAAGGTCAAGTTTCAGGCTTGCCAAGCACGACAGCTCCTTCGTGATCGCTTGCCATTCCTGAAATCGCGGTGTGTGATCGTTTACCACACGGGGCTCTGTGTGTGTATGTGTTGTATGTTAAGTGTATAAAATCCACTTGGCTCCGTTGCACGCTCATTATTTATTCCGAAGATAAAGAGCATTCGTGTTTTATTGCATAATTATTATACTTTATTTATTCTCGGCATAGCGTTTTCCCCATTAACGGCGTAAAAACGGAGTGATTCATTTGCATGTCGGCGCATAAAAAGGCCGGTAAACACAGTTTAATATTTTCTATTTATGGAGAGCCTGTAATTTAATAATTCATGGCGGTCGAGTGTGTGTGTGTATGTGCGCGCGCTCGAACCGTTCCCAATGACTTTTAGCGGTCACGGTCATTACCAACACAAGTTTCTATTTCTATATATCTGATGATAGGTTAGTACCTCCTTTTTTTTCCCCCCATCTCTCGGTGCGAACCGCGGGCGTGATTAATGCGTTTACACATAAATTATCCCGGCCGTGTGAGAAGCGAGCGGTGGAGATGAACAAACAAAAAAAAAGCGCGGTCCTTGAAGCCATTCGTATTGTTTGTTTTTTTCAGCGTGACGTTCGGATTCATCTCGCATCTTCGGGGTCAAGGAGCGCTCTTGTTCGCGCCATCCTTCGTTCCGGTCAGCCGGGATGTCCCCCCCTTGGGGCGCCCCCCATTGTTACAAGGGGGGACATCTGCGGATTGGGTTTTCAGAGCGTTTTTTTTTTGTAGCTGCGTGCCCATTGTCCCCGAAAGCACAAAGGCTCCACGGGATTCACGCGGCCGTGATCCCTCTAATTTGTTTTTTCCTCCGCGCTCCGCGCCGCTCCGGATCCGCTCTTTTTCAATTAGAGCGAATTTCCCGCCGGGGCGGTAATTGTTATCCCTGGATATTAAAAAGTCTCCCGGACCCGGGCAAATATTTGCCTTTTTTAAGTACTCCGGGGAGTTCGTCCTGGAAATCCCTCCCAGGACCAACCGCCGAATTTAATTTTTTATTGATTAACAAGGCGCACGCTCAAAATTCACCACGACCTCCTGACATATCGCTGATTTATCGGCGGATTATGCGAGTTTCATGGCCGCCTCGATTTACGAACATTGCCATCAAATATGATATTTTCTTGATGGCCTTAGTTATGATTCAGTGCACAGCTACATAAAAATCATGACGCGACAGACGCTTTTAAATGACCTCTCAGACTTGTGGCACGTGATTAAGTACGATTTTACATGATGCGGCCAAATTTGAACACCGTGGCGTTTGAACCGCGATTAAGGTGCGTACTCACTTGAGCGCATTCGCGTTGGCGCTCGAAGACGCTCGGACGCATGTAAATTTTTCATTGGAGGAATTTGGAAACACTAAGGCTCGTATCTACAGTCCATACTTGAGCTTGAGTTCGACTCAAGTCGTATATTTGATTGCGTAGTTTCCATAAACGTTTATGGACCAAACGCAACCAAATGTACGACTTAAGTAGAACTGCAGCTCAAGTACGCACTATAGATACGGGCCCTAGGCCTATTCGCATTGGTGGTCGAAGTGTCTTCTGACGTATCGAAAGTTTTCGTTGAAGGAATTCGAAAAAAAAAAGCAAGTTGAAGGTTTCAAAATAAATCAATAATTTGTCCCACCTTTCCAAGTTCCAACTTTTTAAACGGAAATTATGGAAAAACTAGAAATTACGTCTTTTTAGCTGTTTGGGGTTCCAATAGACTTGATTGTGTAGAACATGTTAGCAAAACTTCGTGCAGTTTCCAATAGACTTGATTGTGTAGAACATGTTAGCAAAATTTTGAGTCAATCTATAGAGATTCTGTGAAAGTACGGAGAGACTTTGATTATTTAAACGCTGTTTGTTTCCATTCAGTGGCAATGTTGCAAATAGTTATCAGATGTTTCATCCCTTTGGATGTATGAGTGTTTTATAGTTTATAAAATACGAGTGCTTTATGAAGGGAATTAGGTATCCACAACGCAACAATATTTAAACGCTGTTTGTTTCCATTTAGTGGCAAGTAGTATGAAAATATCACATGATCACACTAAAAATGAATTATTTCGTAATTCGCGCATTGGCTATTAATCCAATTACATATGTCATATGTCTACATATCATTAAAAATTAATAATAAATTGTATCGATATTGATCCGGTAGTTCTTGAAATATCAGTAATTAAGTTGAGAATGTCACCTAAAAACAAGTGAACTTAGGATATGAGTGTTTTATAGTTCACATAAAACACGAGTGCTTTATGAAGGGGATTATGTATCCACAAATGTATTATTCAATAGTAGTAGACAATAGTATATTACATAACGAGAGTTGTAAGAAGCATCATATTACGCACGACGAGAAATTTTACGTACCGAGTCGCACAGCGGCGTAGTGCATAATTTCTCTTCGTGCGTAATATGCTTCTTACAACTCTCGTTATGTAATATACCATTATCTACTTCTATTATTCTATAGTAGTAGGAGAGACTTTGAATATTTGAACGCTGTTTGTTTCCATTCAATGGCAAGGTTGCAAATAGTTATCAGATGTTTCATCTCTTAAGATATCAGTGTTTTATAGTTCTTAAAACAAGAGTACTTTATGAAGGGGATTATGTATCCACAAATGTATTATTCAATAGTAGTAGACAATAGTATATTACTTAACGAGCGTTGTATGAAGCATATTACGCACGAAGATAAAATTTACGTACCGGTCGCACAGCGGCGTGGTGCGTAATTTCTCTTCGTGCGTAATATGCTTCTTACAACTCTCGTTATGTAATATACTATTATCTACTTCTATTATTCAATAGTAGTCGATAACAGTATATTATATAACGTAATATGTTTCTTACAACTCTCGTTATGTAATACTGTATTTACCTGATTTTATCAAAAAATGTAAAAACCCCATAGTATTTAAGAGTAAGTTAAGAGTATTTTTAATTGAGAATACATTTTATACTCTGGACGACTTTTTGAATTTTTAATGAATAATAAGATATGATTAATATATAATTTTGATATGTACGTGCTATGTTGTGGAATGTAATAATATGTAATATTGACTTAACAAATATCATGTAAATGATCTAGTGTTGCAAATAAATCTAATCTAATCTAATCTAATCTACTATTATCTACTACTATTGAATAATAAATAAGAGAAATTTTGACTGAGAGAAATGACTGCAAGTATAGGGAACATTACATATTTCAAATTACCACAGTAATACTATAATTCTTTAAGGATGTTAGATAACAGCTATCGAATTTTATCTACGAAATAGTAGTTTAGCGTACGAGGCGAATCCGAGTGTGATAATGTTCTTGAGTGGATAACATTTCTTTATTCACGTGTATCGTACGTTTTTTTTCCAATTTCATTATACGAAATTAAAAAAAAATATATATTGCTTAGATTGCTTCGGGAAATTGAAGAATTTGCGTGTCACATTTTTTATAAACAATGAACATTTCAAAGATAGTGCGAATTTTATTCTTTTTTACTCTATTCGTGTTAACAATAGCAGTGGAAATAAAGTGTAGTTATTAACGTTTTATTCATACTTTTGATTAAAATATTGTTTTAATATTGATATTTAATATATAAATTAAGCATTTTAAAATGCATTTTAAAATTACATATTTCAAATTACCACAGTAATACTCTAATTCTTTAAGGATGTTAGATAACAGCTATATATGGAATAATTATATAAAGGCGAATTTTATCTACGAAATAGTAGTTTAGCGTACGAGGCGAATCCGAGTGTGATAATGTTTTTCAGTGAATAACATTTATTTATTCACGTTATTGCTTAAGTTGCTTCTGGAAATTGAAGAATTTGCGTGTCACATTTTTTTATAAACAACGAAAATTTCAAAGATAGTGCGAATTTTATTTATTTTTACTTTATTCGTGTTATCAATGTATGAATAAAACGTTGATAACTACACTTTATTTGCACTGTTAATAAAGTATAGTTATCAACGTTTTATTCATACTTTTGATTAAAATATTGTTTTAATAATGATATTTAATATATAAATTAAGCATTTTATTAATATTAAATGGAAAAGTAAATCATGTTATCATCATGTTATTATCATGTTTATCATGTTATTAATATTATTATAATTTGTAAGAACCTAAATCTAATTAGAGAAATTAGTAAAAGCTTATTCATTTAAGATCGGTTTTTCCATAGTTAAGAATAACTTACCTCCTGTATATGCTCGGCTAAAGATACTAGAATGTTCATCATCATTATTCTATCAAATAAAATTTTAGTTGAAGATAAGGCATTTTGAAGAAAACTTTCAAAAATTGACGTTGTAAACTAACCTAACCTCTTCTTTGACTTTGACAGCAGACAGCTTGTCACCAACTTAACCTTCGAAATTAGATGCTGACTTGTAAAGCATACGTTAATATGTATACAATGTGGAACCTAACCTCACCTAACCTATTCTTTAACAGTGTAGCCTAACTTATTATTTGACTGTGTAACCTAACCTAACCTCTTCTTTGACTGCAGACAGCTTATCCCCAACTTAACCTTCGAAATTAGAAGCTGATTTGTAAAGCATAACCTAACCTAACCTATTCTCTGACTGTGTAACCTAACCTAACCTCTTCTTTGACTTTGACAGCAGACAGCTTATCCCCAACTTAACCTTCGAAATTAGAGGCTGATTTGTAAAGCATAACCTAACCTAACGTATTCTTTGACGTGTAGCCTAACTAATTCTTTGACTGTGTAACCTAACGTAACCTCTTCTTTGACTTTTACAGCAGACAGCTTATCCCCAACTTAACCTTCGAAATTAGAAGCTGATTTGTAGAGCATAACCTAACCTAACCTATTATTTGACAGTGTAGCCTAACTAATTCTTTGACTGTGTAACCTAACCTAACCTAACCTCTTCTGTGACTGCCTATCCTCTCCTAACCTAACCTGTCTACTAAGAAAAAATAAGAACGATTTAGAGAAACGCATTGTGCACACATGGGTATGCGTATCCCGAAGATAAGTCCTAAACGTTGTGAAACGGATCGCTCCTCAGGCAAGGTCAACATATCGGTACACACCCGGCAACTGTAACGACCGCCAGACAAATTGCCTTCTGCAGCCATTGAGGGCATCGCGTTATAATTTTAATTACCCGAAGCAGCGGGCCAGCAACGCGCAGAAACCGCCTTGAGGCCGTTGTAAACAAATGTTTTCCATTCACGTTAACAAGACAATTTCACACGCCACCGCGCACGGCCTTGATGGGCAAATTGCCGGGATTAGATTCCAATCACCTTCGCGCATTGTGAAGTCGTACATTCAACAATAACCAGAGGCCAGATTTCTGATGTGATTGCTGTTGATCGCCGATTTGGTACTGCAAAGTTTGGCCGAGAAACAAGTTACCTAGCGGATAGTCTAAAATCTACAATAGTCTAAATGTTATACTGTTAACTGTTAGAACAAAGAATGTTAGATAACAAAGTTCGAGTAAGTTATTAGTCGTTTCAATGATACTAAAATCACACAGCTTGTATAACTAAATTTGTCTTTTAACATCCTATCCTCAGAATAAGCAAGAGTGAGAAATTAGGTGATCAAAATTTATTGACCTCCATAAAAATATAAATAAATCACACTTATGTGAATATGTCTCTTATATTAAATCTTTAAATGATAAATGAAGATAATATTATGTCGTAACGGTTGAAAACCATCCTGATGACCTTTGTGTAATTTATTTAAACGGTAATCCAGTATTGCCTTCAGTTTCGTCTTTTTTGGACCTTCAGTTTAGTTTCTTTTGGATAAGGATATTTTGAATTTTGGGGTTTCGATAGTGTCTTGTAACGGTTGCTGCCATCCTGATGACCTTTGTGTCCTGATGAGACTTGTGTAATTGATCTAAACGGTAATCTGCTATTGCCTTTAGTTTGGTCTTTTTTGGATCTTATTTAGTCTTTTGAACTTGGGGGTTTCTATATTGTGTCGTAACGGTTGCAACCATCCTGATGACCTAGGTGTCCTGATGACCTTTGAACGATTATGTAGTATTGCCTTCAGTTTCGTCCTTTTTAGATATGGTTCTTGTGAACTTGGGGGTTTCGATATTGTGTCGTAACGGTTGCAACCATCCTGATGACCTTGGTCTCCTGATGAGCTTTGTGTAATTGGTCTAAACGGTAATCTAGTATTGCCTTTAGTTTGGTCTTTTTTGGATCTTATTTAGTCTTTTGAACTTGGGGGTTTCTATATTGTGTCGTAATGGTTGCAACCATCCTGATGACCTAGGTGTCCTGATGACCTTTGAACGATTATGTAGTATTGCCTTCAGTTTAGTCTTTTTTGGATATGGTTCTTTTGAACTTGGGGGTTTCGATATTGTGTCATAACGGTTGCAACCATCCTGATGACCTTTGTGTAGTTTATCTAAACGGTAATCCAGTATTGCCTTCAGTTTCGTCCTTTTTGGATATGGTTCTTGTGAACTTGGGGGTTTCGATATTGTGTCGTAACGGTTGCAACCATCCTGATGACCTTGGTCTCCTGATGAGCTTTGTGTAATTGATCTAAACGGTAATCTAGTATTGTTTTGAGTTTCGTCTTTTTTGGATATGGTTATTTTGAACTTGGGGGTTTCGATGTTGTGTCGTAACGGTTGCAACCATCCTGACAACCTTTGTGTAATTTATCTAAACGGTAATCTAGTATTGCCTTTAGTTTAGTCTTTTTTGGATCTTATTTAGTCTTTTGAACTTGGGGGTTTCCATATTGTGTCGTAACGGTTGCTACCATCCTGATGACTCTGGATGACCTTTGAACGGTAATCTAGTATTGCTTTCAGTTTAGCCTTTTTGGATATGGTTCTTTTGAACTTGGGGTCTCGCTATTGTGTCGTAACGGTTGCAACCATCCTGATGAGCTTTGTGTCCTGATGACCTTTGTGTAATTGATCTAAACGGTAATCTAGTATTGTTTTGAGTTTCGTCTTTTTTGGATATGGTTATTTTGAACTTGGGGGTTTCGATGTTGTGTCGTAACGGTTGCTACCATCCTGATGACTTTGGATGAGCTTTGAACGGTAATCTAGTATTGCTTTCAGTTTTGACTTTTTTGGATATGGTTCTTTTGAACTTGGGGTTTCGCTATTGTGTCGTAACGGTTGCAACCATCCTGATGACCTTTGTGTCCTGATGATCTTTGTGTGATTTATCTAAACGGTAATCTAGTATTGTCTTCAGCTTCGTCTTTTTTTGATGTGGTTCTGTTGAACTTGGGGTTTCGATATTGTGTCGTAACGGTTGCAACCATCCTGATGACCTTTGTGTCCTGATGATCTTTGTGTAACTTATCTAAACGGTAATCCAGTGTTGCTTTGAGTTTCGTCTGTCTTGGATAAGATTCGAGTCTCTTTTCGGTCGCTCTCAAAGCCGCCACTTGAAAATAAAGGAGAGTGTGCGAGAACTGAAACGTGCAATCACGTTTCCACGTTTCGATTTACGAAAGGCCGCAAACGCCGCGGCGAAAGCCATTGACCCAGGCGAGATCCCATCTCGGCGGGTTCTCGCAGATGAAATTGTTCCAGCCGTCCCGGCAGAACCGGAATCATCCCTTACGGCTTTCAGCGGAATCGACGTCGAGACGGAACGGTTGTCCGCCCTGCGGGGTAGCACGTGGACAGAAATCAATAAGCAACTTGTATTATGCACGTATAAAAGGCGCGCGACCCTTTTGTGCGCGCATTACGTGCCAAATCTGGGTCAGAGCACCGGCGGAAAACTCCTGTCTCCCACTTGCCTCCCCGCGGGGAGTTTCGCGGATGGCTAAATAAATAGCTTTGAGGCCCTTTGTGCGCTCGCACACATGAGCCAAGGGCCTGGAGGGGTTGGGGGCGGAGATAACGCTGCGGATTTATTGCCGCCCCCAGGGACCGCGGTATTGTGCTTATTAAAAAAAATGTCTTTTGATGCCGCCCCCGCCCCCGCATCGATCCCGTTCGGGTTTCAAAGCGGCCAAAACGGCAGTCATTATGGACGCTTTTAACTGGAGTGCCTCGGCACATATCACTCACTCCACTCGAGCACGGAGCGCTCGCGTGCCGCCTCCACCCTCCTGATTCTGCACGCAAAATCAGGCTCTGGCAATTCACATTCCCGTTCACGTTCGGCCCACGAAATACCGACACCATCGCAAATCCAATTAGGAATCCGAAACCGCCGGGTTTCAATCAATTTCGCCACTCCGCATCGACGCTGCACTTGCGTAATTCAACGAGGAAAGTAATTGCTAGCAAAAGTCGGACGTAACTTCAGTTACGTGCATTTTGTCAGGTCTTGAACGTATAAATCTCCTTCTAGAAGAAAAAGATGAAGAAGAAAGGTATCGGATGAAAAGGCTAAACGGGAAAACAGCTACACCTGCAACCTTAGTTGTACCGCCTTGTGAGACTTTGATATGTTGTAGTAGTGCGGCCTTGCTGAGTCGGCATGACAAATACGGCTCGCCGTATTAGTGATTAAAAGGTTGGTTAATTAGTTCGACTAAAATTATTAATTACCGTTTTATGAAGTCCTCGTACGATTGGTTAGCATCTACCATCTTAATTGCAGCCTATCGTTAGTCATGTAGACTTAAAGATATGCTTTCACCTGAACTTTCAATCCCAGAATCACATCTGTTCGACCAAAATACCAAAATTATTAATTACCGTCTTATGAAGTCCTCGTGCGATTGGTTAGCATCTACGATCTTAATTGCAGCCATATCGTCAGTCCTGTAGACTTATAGACGCGATTCATGCTTTCTCCTAAATCACTTTCAAATCACACGCACCTTCGACTTTTAATAGACTTCCCTAGAACCAAAGAAAGACAAAAGAAAACTTCATCATTTTCCGATGTTCCTCTTGAACTGTCCCCGATCTGAAATCGAATCTCCCGCCCCGTTTATCGAGCCCAACCCGTTCCCCGGGATCTTTGATTGCCAGGCATTCCCGGGGAGTTATTTCCGCCGCGTCCCCGTGATAAATGGCGTTTTATTTTCGGTAATCTAGCTGAGTTATTGCCCAGCCGACTCTGCTTTTTATAATCTCCGGGCCGCGGATCACGGGGCCGCGCGTTCCGCAAAGCAACCCCCTCCGCTGGGGTGAAATATTACAACAGACGGCGGGCGGATTCCGGCTCACGCCCGAGCAACCCCCCGGCAGCGGCGGTTCGCTCTCGCCTCTCTGCCCCCGCAAATCGCTTAATCGATGGCGGAAAGTTTTAAATTCGGTGCGCGAAAATCTCAGATTACGCCCCCAAAACTCCCTTGTGCACCTCCTGAAAACTGCACAAGACCACTGTTGGGGACTCGCCGTAATAAAACGAAAAACGGCTACCCGGAAATGTATGAATTTATTATTGCGAAATTATAAGTTAGCACAATAACAAGCGAGCAAATGACGGGGCTCTCCCGGGACCTTTCTCCGACAGCAACCGGATAAGAACTCGCTCTTAGAGAGCATTACAATTAGTTTTAACATATTCACAAACAATGCCAGCCCTTCCGACTGGCGAGGGATGAACCAGCTTTCTACAGTTCCAAGAAACTGTTTACAATGGCACATTCCGCCGCTATCCGTCCCCTGGTCCGGCATATCGTTTGGCGTGACTAACTGGCCATCCCTCGGAAGAGCACGTAATATTACACAAGAAATATTTACAATAGAAACTTAACTAAGACATTCCACAGGACTGTACAACCACAAAACGAACGACGAAACTCGTGAAAGACGGATTTTTTTAATTATGGTCTGCACCGATGGCTCACAACTTTTTAATCACTTAGGCCCAGTTGTACGATCGTGGATCAACCTTGACCATGGTTCAGTTACCTAGGATACAATTGTTAATACAATGGTATCCTAAGGTACCATAGTACCTTAGGTACCTTAGGTATAGTGTTTTTACTTGAAATTGAAAATCTGCCTACGAAGGGTGTTTATTGCGGTCCATTGTGCGAACGGAATTTTATGACGGGTAAAGGGAGGAGAACAGAGTCCAGAGCCTCTTCGCAGCACGCCATACAATGGAGAACCCTTGACCGTAATAAACCCTCATTGCAGGTACATTTTCAATTTCAAGTGAAAACACTATGCAAACGTGAATTTTCTTTGATCGTGGTTCAATTTCTAAGGATACCATTGCGTCAATAATTGTAACCTAGGTAACTGAACCATGGTCAAAGGTGATCCACGATCGTACAACTCAGCCACTAGTCAAGTCCACCATCAAACCTAGTAATTTGGTTTTATTTTGCGAAGATACATTTAAGTTGTTTAACGTTAATTCCAAGTCCAAACCAAGTCCAAAAGAATTGGAAAGTTCCAATTCCTTTGAATTGCGGAAATAGATACAAACTGTTTTAGAGGCGTTAACAAATTTTCGCAACATTCTTGAAATTCCGATCTAATGTTTTCAATCTTAGTACAGAGTTCGTTCTGATTATCTGCAGATATTAAGAATGATGTAGCATCGGCATACCAGTGACTGACTTAATCAGTCAGATATAATAACAATAACAACATTAAACATAATAACAAGATCATTGATAAAGAGTAAAAGTATTAAGGGGCCCAATACTGAGCCTTGTTACAAGCTAATCTACGTTTGTACAACTGGCCCTTAGAAATCGAACCACGTTCAAGGATGATCCACGATCGTACAACTTCTACTGACTCGACCTGATCACTGCAGCCTCTTTGAACCCAGACAAAATCCAAAGACTTTTTCTATATGGGTATGGGTTGATTTTTTTCGTAGCTGTTTACTTGTGGTTGACTTACTGTTTGCTTGTCTGGGATTGAGAAGAACGACTTCATTTGGGTAACGTATGTTTGCGCCATTGTTAAACATTCTTTTTTTTTTTGCTGACTCGACCTGACCAGTGCTGCCTCTTTGAAGCCAGACAAAATTCAAAGACTTTTTCTATATGGGTATGGGTTGAATTTTTTCGTAGCTGTTTACTTGTGGTTGTCTTACTGTTTGCTTGCCTGGGATTCAGAAGAACCACTTAATTTGGGTAACGCATATTTAAGCCATTGTCAAACTTTCTTTTTTTTTTGCTGACTCGACCTGATCAACTCTTTGAAGCCAGACAAAATTCAATGACTTTTTCTATATGGGTATGGGTTGAATTTTTTCGTAGCTGTTTACTTGTGGTTGTCTTACTGTTTGCTTGCCTGGGATTCAGAAGAACCACTTAATTTGGGTAACGCATATTTAAGCCATTGTCAAACTTTTTTTTTTTTTTGCTGACTCGACCTGATCAACTCTTTGAAGCCAGACAAAATTCAATGACTTTTTCTATATGGGTATGGGTTGAATTTTTTCGTAGCTGTTTACTTGTGGTTGTCTTACTGTTTGCTTGCCTGGGATTCAGAAGAACCACTTAATTTGGGTAACGCATATTTAAGCCATTGTCAAACTTTCTTTTTTTTTTTGCTGACTCGACCTGATCAACTCTTTGAAGCCAGACAAAATTCAATGACTTTTTCTATATGGGTATGGGTTGAATTTTTTCGTAGCTGTTTACTTGTGGTTGTCTTACTGTTTGCTTGCCTGGGATTCAGAAGAACCACTTAATTTGGGTAACGCATATTTAAGCCATTGTCAAACTTTTTTTTTTTTTTTTTGCTGACTCGACCTGATCAACTCTTTGAAGCCAGACAAAATTCAAAGACTTTTTCTATATGGGTATGGGTTGAATTTTTTCGTAGCTGTTTGCTTGTGGTTGTCTTAGTGTTTGCTTGTCTGGGATTCAGAAGAACGACTTAATTTGGGTAACGTGTATTGGCGCCATTGTTAAACTTTTTTTGTTTTGCTGAATCGACCTGAACAACTTTTTGAAGCCAGACAAAATTCAAAGACTTTTTCTATATGGGTATGGGTTGAATTTATCTTAATAAAATTTTCAATTCGCTTTCATAATTGTAGATAAGTAAAGTCCACTAACGATTTGCTGGGGTAGTTAAGACTCGGCCAGCCGTATGAAATGCGTGGGGATTCTTTAATTCGAACTCAATTATTTTTACAGCGGCCGGGGGGCCGTAAACTCGCGTTAACGTCCTCGCGACCCTTCACCCGTGTAATTCGCCCCTTTAAGTATCCATTAAGCGGCGCTTAAGTGCGCCCCCGCGCCCGCTCCGGCGATGATAACTCAAAAGCGCCACCCCCTAATTCGCGCCCCCTGATGCTTTATGCGGGGTGGGGGTGTGCGAATTAATCCGCCCCCGGAGGCGGCTAATGCGACGCGTACCTGTGCCTCGGACGATCGATGGCGCCCCTCTTTGTGGGCTTGCGACGCTTTTGTAATTAAGGGCCGGGCCTTGATTCTGCGGGGAAGGGGGGGGGGGGGGGGCAAACCGCCGGGACGATAATTAGGCCCGGGGGCGGCGGGGGTGCTTGGATGGCCCTTCACTGCTATCCGGCGCTCGTTAAACTCGCAGACGTCCCCCATTAAGGCGGCGCGCAATTAAAATCGACGCCGGTTATTAATTTATCTGGGCATCCGGTGGAAGGGCCTAACGATAATTGAAGGCACTGACCGATAAGCCGCTGATTGGTGGCGTCCTCAGCAGCAGCTCCTTGGTAGATACACTTTGTCGGTACAGTATCCAGTAGCGAATGTAGCCTAAAAAGATAATTGAAGGCATTGACCGATAAGCTGTTGATTGGTGGTGTCCGAAGAACGGACGGTTAGTGAATGGCTGCTGGCTTCTCTTCGGTACATACCCTTTGTCAGTACAGTACTCAGTAGCGAAGGTACGATAATTGTTGATACTAACGATAAGCCGTTGATTGGTGACGTCCTTAGCAGCAGCTCTTTGGTAGATACACTGTGGCAGTACAGTACCTAGTAGCGAAGGTACGATAATTGTTGATACTGACGATAAGACAGATAATACTTATGTATTGTTGGTACAATACCCAGTAGCATAGATACCATAAAACGATAATGATAATTGAAGACATTGACCGATGAGCTATTGATTGGTGGTGTCCGAAGAACGGACGGTTAGTGAATGGCTGCTGGCTTCTCTTCGGTACATACCCTTTGTCAGTACAGTACTCAGTAGCGAAGGTACGATAATTGTTGATACTAACGATAAGCCGTTGATTGGTGACGTCCTTAACAGCAGCTCTTTGGTAGATACACTGTAGCAGTACAGTACCCAGTAGCGAAGGTACGATAATTGTTGATACTGACGATAAGACAGATAATACTTATGTATTGTCGGTACAATACCCAGTAGCATAGATACCATAAAACGATAATGATAATTGAAGACATTGACCGATAAGCTGTTGATTGGTGGTGTCCGAAGAACGGACGGTTAGTGAATAGCCGCTGGCTACTCTTAGGTACATACCCTTTGTCAGTACAGTACTCAGTAGCGAAGGTACGATAATTGTTGATACTAACGATAAGCCGTTGATTGGTGACGTCCTTAGCAGCAGCTCTTTGGTAGATACACTGTAGCAGTACAGTACCCAGTAGCGAAGGTACGATAATTGTTGATACTGACGATAAGACAGATAATACTTATGTATTGTCGGTACAATACCCAGTAGCATAGATACCATAAAACGATAATGATAATTGAAGACATTGACCGATAAGCTGTTGATTGGTGGTGTCCGAAGAACGGACGGTTAGTGAATAGCCGCTGGCTTCTCTTAGGTACATACCCTTTGTCAGTACAGTACTCAGTAGCGAAGGTACGATAATTGTTGATACTAACGATAAGCCGTTGATTGGTGACGCTCTTAGCAGCAGCTTCTTGGTAGATACACTGTGGCAGTACAATAGATAGTAGCGAAGGTACTAATTTTTCCCCTTGGGGTAGGCTCCTTAAAGCACCTCAGCACTTTGGCCTCTTTGGTACATACCCTTAGTCAGTACAGTACTCAGTAGCAAAGGTACGATAATTGTTGGTACTGACGATAAGCCGTTGATTGGTGACGTCCTTAGCAGCAGCTCCTTGGTAGATACACTGTGGCAGTACAATAGCCAGTAGCGAAGGTACTATTTTTTCCCTTGGGTATGTTCCCTAAAGCCCCTCAGTACTTTGGCCTCTGTAGTCTTTTTTGTGCTTTCCTCTGTGGGCTCAGCTTTCATCTGGCTTCTTTCTCTTTGGCACATACCCTTTGTCAGTACAGTACTCTGTAGCGAAGGTACGATAATTGTTGATACTGACGATAAGCCGTTAATAGGTGACGTCCTTAGCAGCAGCTCCTTGGTAGATACACTGTGGCAGTACAATAGCCAGTAGCGAAGGTACTAATTTTTCCCCTTGGGGTAGATTCCCTAAAGCTCCTCAGCACTTTGGCCTCTGTAGTCCTTTTGTGCTTTCCTCTATGGGCTCAGCTTTCATCCATAAGTCCTGTTCCTTTAAAAAAATCCTGAATCTCTTTGGGTGCAAAGCTCCTGACGGTTTTTGCTACCACGAAGGGATTTCCAAAGTACCTATGCCTCAGGACGCTTACCGCTGGGCATTCGCATAGGACGTGGAGCGGATTCCTCGTCCTCTTCACACAACCTACATTGCTCATTTTGCACAATGCCTTTCGTATGTAGGTGTTTCCTTCGTCTGCCGTATCCTGTCAGTAGTTCAACCAGCCACCTGGGTCTGCCCTTGGGGAGTTTTAATAACTCTTTAGCCAACTTTTCTGAGGGTTGGCTTATGAAGAGTCTTGATTGTCTCATATCGTCACCTTCTCTCCAGTGATGGATTGTTGCTGCTGCTTTTGTTGCTAAAGGTACTATAAAACGATAACGGTAGTTGAAGACACCGATCGATACGACGTTGATTGGTGGTGTCCTTAGCAGCCGCTCCTTGGTAGATACCCTTTGTCAATATAGTACCCAGTAGCGAAGGTACCATAAATCGATATCGATATTTGAAGACACTGACCGATAAGCTATTGATTGGTGGTGTCCTTGGCAGCCGCTCTTTGGTAGATACCCTTTATCAGTAGCGAAAGTACGATAATTGTAGGTACTGACGATAAGCCGTTCATCGGTGACGTGCCTTAGGAACCGATCCTTGGCAGATACACTTTGTGACGTGCCTCAGGTAGTTACTAAACTGGGCAGGAATCGCGTCCGAGTGTTCACAATTCACGAATAGCATAATTCAATCATCATAACGATTCATGAATAATGATTCGTGATCATATAATGATATGATCACGAATCATTATTCTTGAATCATTATGATGAATCATGATCATCACGACGAAGAACGGACGATTAATGAATGGCCGCGTGCTTCTGTGACCGCGGCAATTCACGGCTAGCCGTGCTAATGCAAGGGTTTTCGGTGGTGCTGACTTTGCACCCCTTGGAGTGATGTCGCCTTGTTCCCTCACAGGTGTCTGCGATCTCTGGGGATGAATCCCATTATCGATCCTCGCGGGGAAATCACTCGGCGCCGCCCCCGCAGCCGCCCGTTATCCATTCAACCCCGGGCAGAGTGAATTTGCTCCGTTATCTCTTATTTCTCGCGCGGTAATGATATTTTAATGGCGGGCGTTTAACCGCCCCCGGGGAGCGTGTATGTGCACTCTGCGATGCAAATCCGCCGGAATGGGAGGCAATTTGGCGCCGCTTTACGGCCGTTTCCTCCGCTGACTTCAACCCCCCAACCCCTTGCAAGGGACGTACTGACTGTGATTTCTTTTGTTGCAGCCCGAGCAACACCGCTCTGAGCTCGCTGGAGCAGGTGAAGGAGTACCTGCTGACGCCCGGGACGTGCAAGTGCGGCCTCGAGTGCCCGCTCAAGTTCGACAGCGTCTTCAGCTTCGACCCGAAGGTAAGTGAGAGGGCGCCCCACGGCGTGTGCACGGGGGGAGATTAGACCTAATCGGATTGCCCCGGGCCGAAACGCTAACTGCGTTATCCGCCTTGCAAATTGAATTTTCTTGGGCCGCGCTATGTCGCCGAACGGTAATTGATTTTGCCGTTGCCCCCCTTTGCAAAGACGTCCTGCTCGCAAATTAGAGGGTTTGCGGATTGTTCCCGGGGTAAATATGTTTGCGCTTCCCTTAATTGTCGTCCCCTCGCAGATTAAAACGGATCATTTAGGACCAACACTTGAGTCTGATGCAATTACAAGCAAACGTCTGATTCGAGCTTCACGTCTAATTCCGACCACTTCACAGTCGTTGATGGATTATCTAAATGCCAGATTATTCATCAACGCGCGCAGATTTACCTTTGTCACGGTCCAAAAGGGACTGTACACGATAATAACTATTTCATTTAATCTGAGCCAGTTTGGTAATTTAGCTGCAACATCCTCGGACGGCACGCTATTCTGCTGCGTTCGTACTTATTTTTTGTCCCGAACATCTAGCGAGATGGTGTTTATTTCGATACATGGGCAATTACAAGCAAACGTCTGATTCAAGCTTCACGTCTAATTCCGACCACTTATGCAGTCTCTTAATTAAACCCTGGAATAACATGCTAGGTAAAATTATGTGGAGCCCTTTTCGCTGGTATAGACTTTTACTCTTATAGAAAATTTACTCTCGACAATACATTCTGATACAGCTTTACTCAATACATCTTTGATACAGTTGTGAGGAGACGTCTCTGATTTGAGACCCCCATGTTAATTCCGCCACACAAAGGCTCCCATTCCCAACTGCGGGACGAATTTTAAATTCACACCCCCCAAGTTTGCTATCTGCCGCCCTTTCGGCGCAATAAATCGGGCGCTGTCCAGATCAATGCCGCCCCTCGCCTTTTATGCAGGGACACCCCTTTTCAATCGACCACATCTCCATCGGCTGGGATTTCCGTTTTCCCGGGCATGACCTGTAGGCATGGGGACCGTCTCAGCGTTTCCCCATGTTTGCTCCAGATGGAAATACGAGCATATGGGATACTATGGAAATATCAATGCTCCATATTTTGATGGAAAATGTTAAAGTTTTAAACAAACCGCTGCAACAAGTTTTTATATTAGTTTATAAAACGTCTTGAATCTTCGGTGAATCACACTGTAATTGCCTAAGTTTACAACAGATGCCTTGTAGGAAAGTACTACAACATCCCATTCTGGCGTTCTAGAAACAATCAGTAGTACATATCATACTAGCATCCTAGTAAATAGCTCCTATAAAAGCATTAGTACTAGTATTTTATACTAGTCTCTTAGAGAAAAGTACTTGTTCATCCCATACTAACGTCTTAGGCCCAGTTGTACGATCGTATTCAATGTATTCAATCGTATTGTACAATCAATTTCAAATTGAGGCCAATCAATTTCAAATTGAGGCCAATCAAGTTCAAATTGATACCAATCAATGTCAAATTGAGACCAATCAATTTCAAATTGAGACTAAACAAAATCAAGTTGACATAAAACAATATTAAGTTGAGAGTAAACATATCAAATTTATTATGACAACTTGATATTGTTTAGTGTCAACTTGATTTCATTTAGTCTCAATTTGAAATTGATTGGTATCAATTTGAAATTGATTGGTCTCAATTTTAAATTGATTGGTCTCAATTTGAAATTGATTGGTATCAATTTGAACTTGATTGGCCTCAATTTGAAATTGATTGGTCTCAATTTGAACGTGATTGGTCTCAATTTGAACATGAAAAGGTATAGAATGCTTCAAGAAATGTACTTATATTTATGTTGACCAGTCTGCCAGGATAAAGAGGGACTGCGGTTTTTTGTGAAAAGTGACATTTTATCTGGCACGGACTATAGCATCCTAGAAAAAAGCATTAGTACATCTCATACTAGCATCCTAGAGAAAAGTACTAGTACCTCTCATACTAGCGTGTCATACTTTCAGATCGCCCGTGGTCAGTTGGAGGATAAAGTAAAATTCATTGATTAGACATGTATAATCTTCCATTAATATCCGTCAGCAATAAAAATTATTAATACAAAAACGCGAAATCACTAGATGATTAAACTGCGAGTAATAATTTATAAGAACCAACTACAAATTAAGTTTTAATCATCATTGTACTATAATGAGTCGAGTGTAGGCATATGACGATAAGTATAATCATCCCCTAAACTCCAGGAGTTAGCTTTAATTGAATATTTATTAGGATACAAATGTGAATCATCCAAAAATTCATGACTTCGTAGCAATAATGCAATGATTTATTCATAATTAAGCATCTGTAACTTAATCATAAAAAAACAATTCCAGATCAAGTACTGATCATTACTCGTGTAAAATTTGGGGGAGGCTCAAGTAAAATAATTAGTTTTAATTGAATATTTATTTAGGATACAAATCTAATCATCCAGATATTCTTGATTTCGTATCAATAATGATGATTCCTATTGTATTTCCTATTCCTAAAATGTCCTGCAATGACAACAACTTTGGATTGATTCATTCATAATTAAGCATCTGTAACTTAATCATTAAATAAAACAATTGTAGATCAAGTACTGATCATTACACGTGTAAAATTTGGGGGTGGCTCAAGTAAAATAATTAGTTTTAATTGAATATTTATTTAGGATACAAATCTGAATCATCCAGATATTCTTGACTTCGTAGCAATAATGCGATGATTCCTATTGTATTTCCTATTCCTAAAATTTCCTACAATGACAACAACTTTGGATTGATTCATTCATAATTAAGCATCTGTAACTTAATCATTAAATAAAACAATTGCAGATCATGTACTGATCATTACTCGTGTAAAATTTGGGGGTGGATCAAGTAAAATAATTAGTTTATTTGAAGCAGAATATTTATATAGGATACAGATCTGAATCATCGAGATATTCTTGATTTCGTATCAATAATGATGATTCCTATTGTATAGCCTATTCCTAAAATTTCCTTCAATGACAACAGCTTTAGATTGACGATACATTCTATATTAATTATCCCTATCTTGATCATTTATAAAAATTCATTTTTTTTTACATTATAAGCATCCTCTGACTTGATCCCACAACAATGGAAATCATCTGATTATTGATACGAGACGAGGCAATATTTCGACTAAATAATAGAATCACTTTTTATTCTCCACATTTTTTGTGCATGTTTTGGAAATTTTGAATTCTGGTAATTTCTAAAGTCTTTATGAAACTTGCTGTAATTTGTATATTTGTATATACATATGCACGATAAAATTTTGTGCTATTTTCTCGTGTTGTTATTTTTTAGTTTCACTGCCATGTTTGTTAAGTTTTTCCAGAATTACTGGCATGTTTCAAAAAGTGTGGAAATATTTCTGAATATTCTGTTATCTTCATTTATAGTATTTTTGCAGAATTACTGCCATGTTTGAGAAAATGTGGAATTATTTCAGAAAGTTCTGATATTTTCATTTATAGTGTTTTTGCAGAATTACTGCAATGTTTCAGAAAATGTGGAAATATTTCTGAAAATTCTGGCAATTTCATTTATATTATGTATTCAGAATTACTGCCATGTTTCAGAAAATGTGGAATTATTTCTAAAAGTTCTGGTATTTTCATTTATAGTGTTTTTCCAGAATAACTGGCGCGTTCTAGAAAATTTAGAAATATTTCTGAAAATTCTGGTATTTTCTTTTATTTTCACTTTTTGGCTGCATATTTTGGAAATTTTCACTGCCCTGTTTGTTAAGTTTTTCCAGAATTACTGGCATGTATCATAAAATGTGGAAATATTTCTGAATATTCTGTTATTTTCATTTATAGTGTTTTTGCAGAATTACTGCCATGTTTCAGAAAATGTGGAGTTATTTCTGAAAGTTCTGATATTTTCATGTATAGTGTTTTTGGAGAATTATTGCCATGTTTCAGAAAATGTGGAAATATTTCTGAAAATTCTGGCAATTTCATTTATGTTGTTTTTGCAGAATTACTGCCATGTTTCAGAAAATGTGGAATTATTTCTAAAAGTACTGGTATTTTCATTTATAGTGTTTTTCCAGAATTATTGGCATGTTTGAAAAATGGAAATATTTCTGAAAATTCGTTCAATTTAATTTATAGTTTTTTACCAGAATAACTGGCATGTTCAGACATTGTGGAAATATTTAAGTAACTTCTGATATTTTCATTTATAGTGTTTGTCCAGAATTACTGGCGCGTTTCAGAAAATGTAGAAATATTTCTGAAACTTCTGGTATTTTCAGTAGTAGTATATATAATTTATTGAAGCATTTTTTTTTTTTTACAAAAATATTGTTTTATTACAAGTGTATGATGGTGATGGGGGTGCTTCAATTTGGTATTTTCATTTATAGTGTTTCTCCAGAATTACTGGCACGTTTCAGAAAATGTGGAAATAATTCTGAAACTTCTGGTATTTTATTTTATTTTCACGTTTTCGCCGCATATTTTGGAAATTTTGAATTCTGGTAATTTCTAAAATCTATGAAATTTGCTGTAACTTATATATTTGTACATATGCACGATAATATATTGTGCAATTTTCAGAAATGTTTCCTTTATTATTTTCAATTATTAGTGTTTCATTGGCTTAGTATTCTCGATTTTTTCTTTGAGTTTGTTGCAAGCTGAAGTGACCTCAAAATTTAATGCCACGCCAATTTATCTCTGCCTCTGCGTCGTTATTCTTTGAAGGCGAATTTAATCCGCTTCAATTTATATTAAATTAATCCGCAAATTGTGGGCATTCGCATCTGGGTTAATAAAGCGTCGCCCTTTTGCGAACTTATCCGGCCGCAATCCGTCCATTATTCTCCGGGGGCGGCGAAGAAAAACGCCACCTGAGAGAGCCGCGGCGGCAATTTTCAATTAACCCCCCGCCAGGGGGGCGGCTTTTCTGATTAGCGGCGCAAACATTCCGCGCGCGCGCGTTAATCAGTGAGCCGGGTGTGCGCCGCCGCCGAGCGGATTAATTAATAAAGGGGGTGTGAGGGGGTGGGAAGGCATTCCGGTCCACTTTGTCGAAAAATAATTCGATTTGCGCCTCGAGGCGCGCCGGCTGATTTAATTAAATGGACGCAGAGTGCGCCGCCGACACGGCAACCGGATATACACTTGCGGATATGCCCAAATAAAAACAGCGCAAACAGAAGCTTGTGATGGGGCGAAGAATTGAAAAATAATTTCCATACTAGCAAAGTAACGGATTTATGTTATCCGCCAAATGACCACGGGTGACCTGAAACTATGGCACGCTTGTATGTGATGTACTAGTGGTTTTGTTTGGGATAAGCACTAGCAGATTAGTTAATAGCGTGCTATGGATTCAGATCACCCGTGGTCATTTGGGGGATAATATAAATCCGATAAGTTAGGATGAGATCGGGTGAGGAGCAATGAGATGGTATGAGATGGGATGAGGTGGAGGATTGAGACACAATTCCCATACTAGCACCCTATCGGATTTATTTTATCCTCCAAATGACCACGGGTGATCTGAAACTATGGCACTCTAGTATGTGTTCTATTAGTGCTTTTGTCTAGGATAAGCACTAGTAGATTACATACTAGCGTGCTATAGTTTTAGATCACCCGTGGTCATTTGGAGGGTAATTTAAATCCGATAGGGTTGGTTGAGATCGGGTGAGGCGTAATGAGATGGTATGAGACGGGATGAGGTGGAGGATTGTGACAGAATTCCCATACTAGCACCCTATTGGATTTATTTTTTTCCTCCAAATGACCACGGGTGATCTGAAACTATGGCGTGCTAGTATGTGATCTACTAGTGCTTTTGTCTAGGATAAGCACCAGTAGATTAAATACAAGCGATACATTCGAAGATGACCACATGGTGGTTGAAATGTACGTTTAGTTAAATAAATGTCTTTGTGAAAAATTGGATAATTGTTACCTTCTTTAACAGTGAGTAAAAACTTAATTTACACACTATCGTTAGAAAAATTGACTCTACGTCGTAATTGAGACACAATATTTTTTAGAGCATGCATTTAAGTGATGAAAATTTCGTTCGCATTTTTATGAAATCCCTCATATTATGAAATCCCTCGTAAAACACCCCCAATTTACTACAATGGAGACCCACGGCGGCATTAAAATGGCATTTTTATCGGGATTAAAATTTTAACACGAGCGCAGCCTAATCCAGCAATCCACATCACAGAGGACTAGCAGTGCCGACCGGGGGCGTACTCGCGGGCGCGGAATAATCCGCCGCCCCCTTCGAGTGCCCCCATTTTCGCGATGGAAATTTCAATCCCGCGCCACACACATTCACACAACCGGATCCGGCCGCAATTTTCGCGGGGGTTGAGCCACCCCCGCGCATCAATCAAAACCGAAACGTCAATACAAATGAAGCGAAAGTTTCCAATTACGGCCGCTGTGTGTGCGTTGTACTGTATCTGTGGACGTGCCGTTTTTCACGGTGGACATGTGCGGTTTCCGATTCGGAGTTTGATAAATGCGCCCGATGAACGGCGTGCACGTTTCACCGCCCCATTGTTTACGGGGGCGGCCTGAAAAAAGCGGCGGGCGAAGCCGGGCAGTCCTTTGTCCGCGCTATCTGTTGCGCGATTTCACGGTGGAAATGTGTTTTTCATGTCCGAATGGCCGCGACGGACGCACGTACAAGAGTGGATGGGCAGGGCAGGGAGGATGACAATGAGTCTGGCACAAAAAAAAAATAATGTCCACGATAAAACAAGCGCAGTGGGCGGGAAAGTGGCGTGCACATTTTCAGAATCTCTCCCCCATTATGGCCTCAATTTGAATACGTTTGCAACACAAAAATCTTGCCACAGGTGAATTGAAGGATTGGGAAATTTGTATTCGATATTTTGGATATTTAACTTTTCATTGGGGAACAATCAAATTTGGTGTAATAATATATCGCACAATATCAAACATTTTGCCGAATGAGAACAATTTTATATTCAATTGCGTAGTAAAGGAAAATATTGTAACAACTCGAGATTTGGGCGAATGCTTTGCATTTTAATTTCCTGTACCTTCATAGAAATTTGCCAAATTTGTAGCTGCAGTTATGAAAGTTTGTCAAATTCACTAAATTCAAAATCTATTAAAACTCATTACAAACTATCAAAATATTCTAAGTTCTATGCTTGAGTTGTAAAAATATGCAAAAGTTACAATCGTTCAACATTTATATCATTTAAATCAAACATTTATATTTCATAACTAATATTTTTTATTTTTCATGTTCTTACATAGTATATGTCACATCATTGTAACTTAACTGCAACTGTCTCAATGTGTATATTTTAAAATGTAACTGTCAAAATGTGTCATATTTTCAAAGGAAACTGTCAATATTTGTCAAAATTTCAACTGTAACTGATAAAATTTGTAATATTGGGCGCGTTTAGCGAACGCAACTGTTGAGTCGTCGACTGACAGCGGTTCGCTAAACGAGTCCGCTGACTTTGTGCTAACTGTCGGCTGCTGTTAAATTTACTAAGCGCATGTTTTGTACGCTGGCAGTGGACAGCGATGTTATCTGACCTCAAATAATACCGTTACATACAAACACAATACACACAACATAACCTCAATAACTGGACTGACACATTCATCAGTTTTGCTTCTGGATCGTTCAGTGAACTTACAACAGTCACAAGTAAGCAAATTGAGTGCTGATTCTCAACAGTTGAGTTCGCTAAACGCGCCCATTATCACTGGTCAATATTTGTAATTTTTTTAGTTGTAACTAACAAAATTTGGCATATTTTCGACTGTAGCTTTACATATGTCGTATGACATATGTCTGAGACATATGTCTATCGTATGACTGTAGCTTTACGTATGTGATATTTTTAACTGTAACTGCCAAAATTAATTATATTTTTAGGGGTAGCTGTCAAAATTTTCCAAATTTTCAACTGTTACTGACAAAATGTATAATATTTTCAATGGTAACTGCCAAAATTTCTTATATTTTCAAAGGTAATTATTAAAATTAGTCAAATTTTCAAACGATGTTAAATTTTCTGTAACTGGCAATATTCATATCACTTTCTATGGCCAAAATTTGTAATATTTTCAATGGTAACTAACTCTTAAACTGTAATTAACTATATGTTACGTTTGTTACAACGCGGGATGTATGTTGCGCGTTGTACGTAAGTGTGATTTAACTATTGGGTTAGTTAATAAATATTACGCAGTTAACTTGAACGGCCTTTAATTATATACGTCTGGTCCGTGTCAGGACTGACCACGGAATGGCGGTACAACAATGGAATTTACACTATCACATAAACTTACTACATGCAATAAACTGAAAATATACCATTTCAATAAATCTCTGCAGTACTGGCTGCATACCTAACACTACATTTGGCATATTTTCAAGTATATATTTTCAAGTCACATATTTTGATAGTTGTTAATGGAAATCCGAAAATTTTAACAGTTGCAGTTGAAAACTGCTCGATTTTCACTGCTTACGCTTAGTATATGACAGATTTGACTATATTGAGTTATAAATTTAATATATTTTGACCATTTCAGTCTAATAAAAAAACTTGTTACACTTCGGTTGTCGGCGATTGTACTCATAAAGTCGGGAGGTGCAGTTTTATTTACCTAGGCACATATTATGTACAGAATTTGTACAGCTGAAATTCAAAATTCCAATGATTCTTAAATTTTCCGAAAAAATTACAAAATCAATAAGGTGCTTTTGACAATTAACAATATCAGTAGAATATTGTATAGAAATCACAGCTGGCGCTGAAAACTTCACATATTTTCATATTGGTTAATGGAAATCCGAAAATTTTAACAGTTGCAATTGAAAACTGATCGATTTTTACTGCTGACGCTTAGTATATGAAGATTTGACTATTTTGAGTTATAAATTTAATATATTTTGACCATTTCAGTCAATAATTTGACGGATTTATACATTCTCAATTATTGAAAACTTGAAAAAGTTGTTCCTATTTCCAAACTGTTTAATACAGCATATATTTTATAACATTTAATATTCCATAATTTCTATTAAAGTATTGAAATCCATTATCAAAAGACGTTATTATTTCTAACTAAAAACTCATAGGTTCCATTAATCTTTGTAATTAATGAAAATTTTGTTAAAATTGTTAAAATGTTGAAATTAAAAAGTTAATGTTAAAATTTTGATAAAATTGTTAAGATTTTTACAATTTGTAATTGAAAATGACTAAATTCCCAATGTTTTGTCTGAATATAATGTTTTTATAATATGTCAAATTTGACAGTTCCTAATTTCAAACTGTCTAATACAGCAAATATAAAAAATTGAATAGCAAATTTTTATTTGGTATTGTCAAAATCTTTAGAATTTGCATGTTTTCATAATATGTAAACTTTAACAATGCCTATTTTCAAACTGTCTAATACAGCAAATTTTAAAATTCTAATAGCAAATTTACACTTGGTATTGTTAACATTTTTAGAATTTGCAATTGATAATGACTAAATCCCCAATGTTTTCTCTGAGTATAATATGTTTTTATAATATGTCGTACTTGACGGTTCCTATTTTAAACTGTTAAATATAGCAAGTATCAAAATTTCATTTGCAAATTTTTATGTGGTATTGTCAAAATCTTTAGAATATGCAGTTGAAAATGATTAAATAGCCAATGTTTTGCCTGAATATAATATATTTTTATATTTCAAATTTGACTGTTCCTAATTTCAAACTATCTAATGCAGCAAGTATAAAAATTTCAATAGCAAATTTTTATTTGGTATTGTAAAAATATTTAGAATTTGCAATTGAAAATTTCTAAATAAATCAATATTTTGTCTGAATATAATGTTTTCATATTATATAAACTCTAACAGTTCCTATTTTCAAACTGTCTAATACAGCAAATATTAAAATTCCAATAGCAAATTTACACTTAGTATTGTTAAAATTTTTAGAATATGCAATTCATAAAAATATGACAATGACTAAATCCCCGATGTTTTCTCTGAGTATCATATGTTTTCATAATATGTCAAACTTGACAGTTCCTATTTTAAACTATTAAATAAATAAATATCAAATATACAGCAATACAGCAAATATCAAAATTTCAATAGCAAATTTTTATGTGGTATTGGCAAAATCTTTAGAATTTGCAGTTGAAAATGACTAAATCCCCAATGTTTTGTCTGAATATAATATGGTTTTATATGTCAAATTTGACAGTTCCTATTTTCAAACTGTCTAATAAGCAAATATCAAAATTTCAATAGCAAATTTCTATTTGGTATTGTTAAACTTTTTAGAATTTGCAATTGATAAAAAAATGACAATGACTAAACCCCCAATGTTTTCTCTGAGTATCATATGTTTTCATAATATGTCAAACTTGACAGTTCCTATTTTAAACTATTAAATAAATATCAAAATTTCAATAGCAAATTTTTATGTGGTATTGTCAAAATCTTTAGAATTTGTGTTGAAAATGACTAAATCCCCAATGTTTTGTCTGAATATAATATGGTTTTGTATGTCAAATTTGATAGTTCCTATTTTCAAACTGTCTAATACTGCAAATATTAAAATTTCAATAGCATATTTACACTTGATATTTTCAATTGTGACTGACAAGAAATATAATATCTTCAATGGTAACTGCCAAATTTTGTCATATTTTCAAAGGTAATTGTTCAAACTTGTCAATATTTCAAATGATCTTAAATTTTCTGTAACTGATAATATTTATAATATTTTCTAAGGCCAAATTTTGTAATATTTTCAATGGTAACTAAATTTCAAACTGTAATTAATCAAATTTGGCATATTTTCAAGTGTAGCTGTCGAATTTTTCTGATATTTTTAATTGTAACTCACAGTGCTCATATTTTCATCTGTGACTATCAAAATCTGTGAAGTTGCAAAATTTGTAACTGTTTTTATTGTTTTTATTCAGAAAAAGGCTTGTTACATTTATTTATTATTACATTTATTACATTTCGAACTTTTTCTTGTAGTAGGCGTTGAAATGATGACGACGAAGAAAAAAATATGATCTAATTTTAACCCAAAATAGGTACCAAAATGGTAACTAAAAATAATTTACCTAGAATAGTTGTTAAACATTGAAACATTATAGCTATTTACTAGTTATAGTAAGTTATTACTCGAGCGGACTCGTCTTGCAATTCTCTTGCACCCCTAAAAGATAACCAGTCTGGCCGGGGTCGGGGGAGACCGTTGAACTGTTTTTTTTTTTCTGCCCCGTTCAGTCGTCGGAATTTACTTTCATCGCCGGTCGTAAAAAGCAGCGACATCTAACGGCGATCCGATGGCGCGTTGGGGGGCGCCCCCTGCATCGCACGATCGTAAAACTTTACGATTGTTTTCCACGGGAAGCGCTCCCATTAACAGTTAAATCTCACTGCGGCTGACCCCCGTTTGCCGACCTTTCCGGCGAATCCATCCGCGCGATTCAATTATAGAATCGGGGGCAATAAAAAGGGGGGTTAATTTCTACTGCGGGGGTGGCTCACGTGCGCGGGAGGCGGCACGCAACGAGTAGTTGGGGGCGCGATTAAATAATTAACGGGATCTATTAATTCAGGCCAGTCAACAGGTGCCCCCGGCGGTGGCGGCGTTTAGAGGGGGGACACGCGCGACCCGGATTCAAGGGCGCCCGCCGCCCCCGGGGGTTTGTTTATTATTGATGCGACACGGCCGGGGCCGGCACGGCAGCTCACGTCGATTTTGCGCCCTGTCCGGATTAATTTTGCATGGGGGCATAAATCGCACGGGCAATTCCGGGGAGGGCGTTTCAGCCCTCCCCCACGCCCAGATTGCTCATACGGCGGCATGACAAAAGGTGCCTTCCAGTTGAGCGCCATAAACCTGCGAAGAGCCCAGAAAACGGCTTGAAATATTAAACTTGATTCAGATCCTTGTGCACCTCCTTGCATATTTATAATACAGCAATTCAGATAAATTGCATAACTTGGAACTTCTATATGTACAATCGCTGACATTTGAAGTGCAACTAAAAGCCATAAACCAGAGCGAATTTCGACCTTATTGGTAATCGGGGTTTTGGCACGTAGAAGTACAAATTCAGATGCAAAACCTCAAATGTCCATAATGGGGTCATAAAATTCCTTGTTGCACTTCGAGTGTCGGCGATTGTACTCCGAAAATCGGGAGGTTCAGTTTTTTTTACCTGGGCACATATTATGTACAGAATTTGTACAGCTGATATTGAAAATCCGCCAGATTCTGAAATTTTCCGAAAAAAAATTACAATATCAAGGAGGTGCTTTTGACAATTTAACAATATCAGTAGAATATTGTATAGATATCCACAGCTGGTGCTGAAAACTTCACATATTTTGATATTTGTTGATGGAAATCCGAAAATTTTATTTGCAATTGAAAACTGGTCGATTTTTACTGCTAACGCTTAGTATATGATAGATTTGACTATTTTGAGTTATAAATTTAATATATTTTGACTATTTCAATCAATAATTTTATAGATTTATACATTTTCAATTGTAAACTAGAAAAAGTTGTCCAGTTCCTATTTCCCAAGTGTCTAATACAGCAAATATTAAAATTTCATTAGCAAAGTTTTACTATTGTCACAATCTATAGAATTTGCAATTGAAAATAACTAAATCTCCAATGTTTTCTCTGAATATAATATGTTTTCATAATATGTAAACTTTAACAGTTTCTATTTTCAAACTGTCTAATACAAGAAATATAAACATTTCAATAGCAAATTTTTATTTAATATTGTCAAAATCTTTAGAATTTGCAATTGAAAATGACTAAATCTCCAATATTATGTCTGAATATAATATGTTTTCATAATATGTCAAACTTGACAGTTCCTATTTTTAATACAGCAAATATTAGAATTTCAATAGCAAATTTACACTCGGTATTGTTAAGATTTTTAGGATTTGCAATTGATAATGACTAAATCCCCAATGTTTTATCTGAATATAATATGTTGTCATAATATGTAAAACTTGACACTTCCTATTTTAAACTGTCTAGTATAGCAAATATTAAAATTTCAATAGGAAATTTTGATGTGGTATTGTCAAGTTTTTAGAATTTACAATTGAAACTGACGAAATCCCCAATGTTTGGTCTGAATATAATATGTTTTCATAATATGTCAAACTTGACAGTTCCTATTTCCAAACTGTCTAATACAGCAAATATTAAAATTCCAATAGCAAATTTTTATTTGGCATTGTTAAAAGCTTTACAAATTGCAATTGAAAATGACTAAATCCCCAATATTTTGTCTGAATATAATGTTTTCATAATGTGTCAAACTAGACAGTTCCTATTTTAAACTGTCTAATATAGCAAATATCAAAATTTCAATTGCAAACTTTTATTTGGTATTGTCAAAATTTTTAGAATTTGTAATTGAAAATGACTAAATAAATCAATGTTTTGTCTGAATATAATATGTCAAATTTGACAGTTCCTATTTCAAACTGTCTAATACAGCAAATATCAAAATTAAAATAGCAAATTTACACATGGTATTGTTAAAATTTTTAGAATTTGCCTTTGAAAATGACTAAATCAATCAATGTTTTGCCTGAATATTATATCTTTTCATAATATGTAAACTTGACAGTTCCGATTTCTAAACTGTCTAATACAGCATATATCAAAACTTCAATAGTAAAATTTTATTTGATATTGTCTGAATCTTTAGAATTTGCAATTGAAAGTGACTAAATCTCCAATGTTTTGTCTGAATATAATATCTTTTCATAATATATCAAACTTGACAGTCAGTATTTCCAAACTGTCTAATACAGCAAATATCAAAACTTCAATAGCAAATTTTTATTTGATATTATCAAAATCTTTATAATTTGCAATTGAAAATGACTAAATAAATCAATATTTTGTCTAAATATAATATGTTTTCATAATATGTCAAACTTGACAGTTCCTATTTTAAACTGTCTAATATAGCAAATATTAAAATTTCAATACCAAATTTACTCCAGGTATTTTTAAAATTTTTAGAATTTGCAATTGATAGGACTAAATTCCCAATGTTTTGTCTGAATATAATATGTGGTTATAATATGTCAAACTTGACACTTCCCATTTTAAACTGTCTAGTATAGCAAATATCAAAATTTCAATAGCAAATTTTTATTTGGTATTGTCAAAATCTTTCGCATTTGAAATTGAAAATGACTAAATAAATCAATGTTTTGTCGAATATAATATGTAAACTTTAGGAGTTCCTTTTTTAAACTGTCTAATATAGCAAATATCAAAATTCCAATAGCAAATTTACACTTGGTATTGTTAAATTTTTTAGCATTTGCAATTGATAATGACTAAATCCCAGTTATTCTGTTTGAATATAATATGTTTTCGTAATATGTCAAACTTGACAGTTCCTATTTATAGTATTAAATATATCAAATATAAAAATGTCAATAGCAAATTTTTATGAGGTATTGTCAAAATCTTTAGAATTTGCAGTTGAAAATGACTAAATCCCCAAAGTTTTGTCTGAATTATATATTAAAAAAATTATATAAAAACAACGGTATGTTTTTATATGTCAAATTTGACAGTTCCTAATTTCTAACTTTCTAATACAGCAAATATCAAAATTTCAATAGCAAATTTTTATTTGGTATTGTCAAAATCTTTAGAATTTGCAGTTGTAATTGACTAAATCCCCAATGTTTTCTCTGAATATAATATGTTCTTATATGTCAAATTTGACAGTTCCTATTTCCAAACTGTCTAATACAGCAAATATCAAAACTTCAATAGCTAATTTTTATTTGATATTGTCAAAATCTTTACAATTTGCAATTGCAAATGACTAAATAAATTAATGTCTGAATATAATATGTCGTCATAATATGTAAACTTTAACAGTTCCTATTTTCAAACTGTCGTTGCGCACAAAATATCGTCATTTTTATTGACGTTTTCAATTTACAACCATTTTTTTTTTTTATTTTTGCTTAAAGTTTTGCAAATTTCTATTAAAATATTAATAACTTAGTGACTAATATGTTTTGTTTATTAATCCTCTAGAATTTCCACTAAAAATTGCAATTAAACTTTGAAATTTGTAATTGAACTTTTGGTATTTATAATAATTTCATAATGTCTAATGAAAATTTTGCAATACAGTTGTATACAGTATGCCTGATGGTATATCCTTTGTAATGACAGAGACAATAAGTGAGAAAATCGAGTTATTAACTTTCCAAATCGACAAGTATTGGGTCACTGAAATTACTGAAAATTTATCTGACGGATATTTTGAAAATTTTATGCCTGATTTGTATACAGTATGCCTGATGGTATATCCTCTGTAAATTTGACAAAGACAATGTCTTAAATAAGTGAGAAAATCGAGTTATTAACTTTCCAAATTGACAAGTATTGGTTATCTGTCACTAAAATTTCTGAAAATTTATCTGACGGATATTTTGAAAACTTTATGCTTGATTTGCATACTGTATGCCTGAAGGTATATCCTCTGTAAATTTGGCACAGACAATGTCTTAAATAAGTGAGAAAATCGAGTTATTAACTTTCCAAATTGACAAGTATTGGGTCACTGAAATTACTGAAAATTTATCTGACGGATATTTTGAAAACTGTATGCCTGATTTGCATACTGTATGCCTGAAGGTATATTCTCTGTAAATTTGACACAGACAATGTCTTAAATAAGTGAGAAAATCGAGTTATTAACTATCCAAATTGTCAAGTCTTGGTTATCTGTCACTGAAATGTCTGAAATATTATCAGACGGATATTTTGAAAATTTTACGCCTGATTTGCCTACAGTATGCCTAAAAGTATATCCTCTGTAAATTTGACAAAGACAATGTCTTAAATAAGTGAGAAAAACGATTTGTTAACTTTCCAAATTGACAAATATTGGTTACCTCTCTTTAAAATTTCTGAAATATTATCAGACGGATATTTTGAAAATTTTGTTCCTGATTTGTATACAGTATGCCTGAAGGTATATCCTCTGTAAATTTGACACAGACAATGTCTGAAATAAGTGAGAAAATCGAGTTATTAATTTTCCAAATTGACAAGTATTGGTTATCTGGGAGTGAAATTGCTGAAAATTTATCTGACGGATATTTTATAAACTTTATGCCTGATTTGCATACAGTTTGAATACAAGTATATCCTCTATAAATTGTGTAATTCAAATGAGGATTTTGTGATCTGATTAATATTTTGCAATGCAAAATAAAAATTTGTAAAGAATAATGCTGAAAATTACCTTTTAATTATAATTAATATATAATAAAAAAAAACATTTTTACGAAATTTTCTGCAAATAATATTCGAGATTCTATCCATTGAGAATAGGATAATCTAATTGTAAAACAATGTACATGCATAATTTTCTTGTGTTGGAAAGCAACACGTAAAATTTCAATCTCGGCTCTGTAATAAGCGGCTCTTAATGATATTTTGCGTGTCGTAACAAACGTCGGCGCTTAATGACGAATGTTTGCGGCCTGAGAAGCTCATGCCCCTTGAAACAATGCCACTCTCCATCGATCTCTCCACTCATTAATTCCTTGCGCAACTTGCAAGCGGGGCGAGAAATCGTAATTGCCACTTCGGCATTTGCAAAGTCGGGCATGCATGCCATTGTGTGCCCAGGAATCGATCGATCACCCGCAGATACTTATCTGGCAGTTTGTGTCGTTAATTTTTCTGAGACTGCGGTTCCTGGGGGCTAGAGGGGGGCTACACGTGTCACCGGGGCACGAGATTGATGCGATTGCGTAACTTGGAGCCCCCCCCCCCCCGTGATTTATCGGGCGGAACAGGACTGGTCCTGCCTATCAATTAGTTCGATTACGTGACGAGTTTCGGTGCTAATTAATGGTGATTATGGGGAGATTTCGATCGGCCCGAAAATAAAAATAAAAATGGGGAGAAATTGCTGGCGAGAGTGAGAGTGGCCGTGGCAGGTGGCTGACGAATTCGGTTTCAAAGTGTCGAGAGGGTCTTAATTAAAATTACGCCGCGGCTTCTGGCGAAGCCCCGTTTTATCAGGAAGTGCGCTTGTAAGCCCTGGCAGGTGGTCATTAGCGTTAGCGTTTTGGAGTGGCGATACCATCTTTGATATGTAGAGCAGAATTTTGGGCGACTAAAGTTTTGTATTTTAATTCGAAAATTATACAAGGACGGTCTCATACAAGGCATGATATTGATATTTATTGTTAGATTATTCTCAGCATTACAGACCTTATTTTATCCCTAGCATTGTGGTATAAAATATGAATCTTAATCTCCAAAGTTGATCTCCAAAATTTTCAGGAGAATTAGTTTCAGGTGTACTGTATACAAATCTAATATCAAATTTGCAAATAAAAAAATTTCAGAAATTTTAGTAATAGCAACCCATACTTGTTAATGCAGAAAGTTATATGTTTGATTATCTCCCTTATTTAATACTGAAACTTTGTCAAATTTGCAGGAGAATTAGTTTCAGGTGTACTGTACACGAATCTAATATCAAATTTGCAAATAATAAATTTTCAGAAATTTCAGTAATAGCTAACCTATACTTGTTAATACAGAAAGATAAGTGTTTAATTTTATCCCTTATTTAACACTGAAACTTTGTCAAAATTTCAGGAGAATTAGTTTCAGGTGTACTGTACACGAATCTAATATCAAATTTGCAAATAATAAATTTTCAGAAATTTCAGTAATAGCTAAACTATACTTGTTAATGCAGAAAGTTAAGTGTTTGATTTGATCCCTTATTTAATACTGAAACTTTGTCAAATTTTCAGCAGAATTAGTTTCAGGTGTACTGTACACGAATCTAATATCAAATTTGCAAATAATAAATTTTCAGAAATTTCAGTAATAGCTAACCTATACTTGTTAATGCAGAAAGTTAAGTGTTTGATTTTATCCGTTATTTAGTACTGAAACTTTGGTCAAAATTTCAGGAAAATTAGATTCAGGTGTACTGTACACGAATCTAATATCAAATTTGCAAATAATAAATTTTCAGAAATTTCAGTAATAGCTAACCCATACTTGTTAATGCAGAAAGTTAAGTGTTTGATTTCTTCCCTTATTTAATACTGAAACTTTGTCAAATTTTCAGGAGAATTAGTTTCAGGTGTACTGTACACGAATCTAATATCAAATTTGCAAATAATAAATTTTCAGAAATTTCAGTAATAGCTAACCTATACTTGTTAATGCAGAAAGTTAAGTGTTTGATTTTGTCACT
Source organism: Othius punctulatus (assembly GCA_951805005.1). Lineage (NCBI taxonomy): Eukaryota > Metazoa > Arthropoda > Insecta > Coleoptera > Staphylinidae > Othius > Othius punctulatus. The sequence continues at coordinate 2,874,339 of OX638143.1, read as the reverse complement.
TATTTAATACTGAAACTTTGTCAAATTTTCAGGAGAATTAGTTTCAGGTGTACTGTACACGAATCTAATATCAAATTTTCAAATAATAAATTTTCAGAAATTTTAGTAATAGCTAACCCATACTTGTTAATGCAGAAAGTTAAGTGTTTGATTTTGTCACTTATTTAATACTGAAACTTTGTCAAATTTTCAGGAGAATTAGTTTCAGGTGTACTGTACACGAATCTAATATCAAATTTTCAAATAATAAATTTTCAGAAATTTTAGTAATAGCTAACCCATACTTGTTAATGCAGAAAGTTAAGTGTTTGATTTTGTCACTTATTCAATACTGAAACTTTGTCAAATTTTCAGGAGAATTAGTTTCAGGTGTACTGTACACGAATCTAATATCAAATTTGCAAATAATAAATTTTCAGAAATAGCTAACCTATACTTGTTAATGCAGAAAGTTAAGTGTTTGATTTTCTCCCTTATTTAATACTGAAACTTTGTCAAATTTTCAGGAGAATTAGTTTCAGTTGTAATGTACACGAATCTAATATCAAATTTGCAAATATTAAATTTTCAGAAATTTCAGTAATAGCTAACCTATACTTGTTAATGCAGAAAGTTAAGTGTTTGATATTATCCTTTATTTAATACTGAAACTTTGTCAAAATTTCAGGAGAATTAGTTTCAGTTGTAATGTACACGAATCTAATATCAAATTTGCAAATAATAAATTTTCAGAAATCTCAGTAATAGCTAAGCCCCATACTTGTCAATGCAGAAAGTTGTAAGTTTAATTTTCTCCCTTATTTAATACTGAAACTTTGTCAAATTTTCAGGAGAATTACTTTCAGGTGTACTGTACACGAATCTAATATCAAATTTGCAAATAATAAATTTTCAGAAATTTCAGTAATAGCTAACCCATACTTGTTAATGCAGAAAGTTATATGTTTGATTTTCTCACTTATTTAATACTGAAACTTAGTTAAATTTTCAGGAGAATTAGTTTCAGGTGTACTGTACACGAATGTAATATCAAATTTGCAAATAATAAATTTTCAGAAATTTCAGTAATAGCTAACCTATACTTGTTAATGCAGAATGTTAAGTGTTTGATTTTATCCTTTATTTAATACTGAAACTTTGTCAAAATTTCAGGAGAATTACTTTCAGTTGTAATGTACACGAATCTAATATCAAATTTGCAAATAATAAATTTTCAGAAATCTCAGTAATAGCTAAGCCCCATACTTGTCAATGCAGAAAGTTGTAAGTTTAATTTTCTCCCTTATTTAATACTGAAACTTTGTCAAATTTTCAGGAGAATTACTTTCAGGTGTACTGTACACGAATCTAATATCAAATTTGCAAATAATAAATTTTCAGAAATTTCAGTAATAGCTAACCCATACTTGTTAATGCAGAAAGTTATATGTTTGATTTTCTCACTTATTTAATACTGAAACTTAGTTAAATTTTCAGGAGAATTAGTTTCAGGTGTACTGTACACGAATGTAATATCAAATTTGCAAATAATAAATTTTCAGAAATTTCAGTAATAGCTAACCTATACTTGTTAATGCAGAATGTTAAGTGTTTGATTTTATCCCTTATTAAATGCTGAAACTTTGTCAAATTTTCAGGAGAATTAGTTTCAGGTGTACTGGACACGAATTTAATATCAAATTTTCAGAAATTTCAGTAATTGCTAACCTATGCTTGTTAAAACAGAAAGTTAAGTGTTTGATTTTCTCCCTTATTTAATACTAAAACATTGTCAAATTTTCAGAAGAATTAGTTTCAGGTGGTACTGTACACGAATCTTATTACAAATTTGCAAATAATAAATTTTCAGAAATTTCAGTAATAGCTAACCCTTACTTGTTAATGCAGAAAGTTAAGTGTTTGGTTTTATCCCTTATTTAATACTGAAACTTTGTCACAATTTCAGGAGAATTAGTTTCAGGTGTACTGTACACGAATCTAATTAAAAATTTGCAAATAATAAATTTTCAGAAATTTCAGTAATAGCTAACCCATACTTTTTAATGCAGAAAGTTAAGTGTTTGATTTTATCCCTTATTTAATACTGAAACTTTGTCAAATTTTCAAGAGAATTAGATTCATGTGTACTGTACACGAATCTAATATCAAATTTGCAAATAACAAATTTTCAGAAATTTCAGTAATAGCTAACCTATACTTGTTAATGCAGAAAGTTAAGTGTTTGATTTTATCCTTATTTAATACCGAAACTTTGTCAAATTTTCAGGAGAATTAGTTTCAGGTGTACTGTACACGAATCTAATATCAAATTTGCAAATAACAAATTTTCAGAAATTTCAGTAATAGCTAACCCATACTTGTTACTGCAGAAAGTTAAGTGTTTGATTTTATCCTGTATTTAGTACTGAAACTTTGTCAAATTTTCAGAAGGAACCGTTTCAGGTGTACTGTACACTAATCTAATATCAAATTTGCAAATACTAAATTTTCAGAAATTTCAGTAATAGCTAACCTATACTTGTTAATGCAGAAAGTTAAGTGTTTGATTTCCTCCCTTAATTAATACTGAAACTTTGTCAAAATTTCAGGAGAATTAGTTTCAGGTGTACTGTAGACGAAGCTAATATCAAATTTGCAAATAATAAATTTTCAGAAATTTCAGTAATAGCTAAGCTATACTTGTCAATGCAGAAAGTTAGGTGTTTGATTTTCTCCCGTATTTAATACTGAAACTTTGTCAAATTTTCAGGAGGATTAGTTTCAGGTGTACTGTATACGAATCTAATATCAAATTTGCAAATAATAAATTTTCAGTAATTTCAGTAATAGGTAACCCATTCTTGTTAATGCAGAAAGTTAAGTGGTTGATTTTCTCCCTTATTTAATACTGAAACTTTCTCAAATTTTCAGGAGACTTAGTTTCAGGTGTACTGTACACGAATCTAATCTCAAATTTGCAAATAATTAATTTTCAGAGATTTCAGTAATAGGTAACCCATACTTGTTAATGTAGAAAGTTATATGTTTGCTTTTCTCCCTTATTTAGTACTGAAACTTTGTCAAAATTTCAGGAGAATTAGTTTCAGGTGTACTGTACACGAATCTAATATCAAATTTGCAAATAATAAATTTTCAGAAATTTCAGTAATAGGTAACCCATACTTGTAAATGCAGAAAGTTATATGTTTGATTTTCTCCTTTATTTAATACTGAAACTAGGTCAAAATTTCAGGAGAATTAGTTTCTGGTGTACTGTACACGAATCTAATTAAAAATTTGCAAATAATAAATTTTCAGAAATTTCAGTAATAGCTAACCCATACTTTTTAATGCAGAAAGTTAAGTGTTTGATTTTATCCCTTATTTAATACTGAAACTTTGTCAAATTTTCAAGAGAATTAGATTCATGTGTACTGTACACGAATCTAATATCAAATTTGCAAATAACAAATTTTCAGAAATTTCAGTAATAGCTAACCTATACTTGTTAATGCAGAAAGTTAAGTGTTTGATTTTATCCTTATTTAATACCGAAACTTTGTCAAATTTTCAGGAGAATTAGTTTCAGGTGTACTGTACACGAATCTAATATCAAATTTGCAAATAATTAATTTTCAGAAATTTCAGTAATAGGTAACCCATACTTGTAAATGCAGAAAGTTATATGTTTGATTTTCTCCTTTATTTAATACTGAAACTAGGTCAAAATTTCAGGAGAATTAGTTTCTGGTGTACTGTACACGAATCTAATTAAAAATTTGCAAATAATAAATTTTCAGAAATTTCAGTAATAGGTAACCCATACTTGTAAATGCAGAAAGTTATATGTTTGATTTTCTCCTTTATTTAATACTGAAACTAGGTCAAAATTTCAGGAGAATTAGTTTCTGGTGTACTGTACACGAATCTAATTAAAAATTTGCAAATAATAAATTTTCAGAAATTTCAGTAATAGCTAACCCATACTTTTTAATGCAGAAAGTTAAGTGTTTGATTTTATCCCTTATTTAATACTGAAACTTTGTCAAATTTTCAAGAGAATTAGTTTCATGTGTACTGTACACGAATCTAATATCAAATTTGTAGATAATAAATTTTCAGAAATTTCGGTAATAGCTAACCCATACTTGTTAATGCAGAAAGTTATATGTTAGATTTCCTCCCTTATTTAATACTGAAACTTTGTCAAATTTTCAGGAGAATTAGCTTCAGGTGTACTGTACACGAATCTAATATCAAATTTGCAAATAATAAATTTTCAGAAATTTCAGTAATAGCTAACCTATACTTGTTAATGCAGAAAGTTAAGTGTTTGATTTGATCCTTTATTTAATACTGAAACTTTGTCAAATTTTCAGGAGAATTAATTTCAGGTGTACTGTACACGAATCTAATATCAAATTTGCAAATAATAAATGTTCAGTAATTTCAGTAATAGCTAACCTATACTTGTTAATGCAGAAAGTTAAGTGTTTGATTTTATCCCTTATTTAATACTGAAACTTTGTCAAATTTTCAGGAGAATTAGTTTCAGGTGTACTGTACCCGAATCTAATATCAAATTTGCAAATAATAAATTTTCAGAAATTTCAGTAATTGGTAACCCATACTTGTTAATGCAGAAAGTTAAGTGTTTGATTTTATCCTTTATTTTATACTGAAATGTTGTCAAATTTTCAGGAGAATTAGTTTTAGGTGTACTGTACACGAATCTAATATCAAATTTGCAAATAATAAATTTTCAGAAATTTCAGTAATAGCTAACCTATACTTGTTAATGCAGAAAGTTAAGTGTTTGATTTGATCCTTTATTTAATACTGAAACTAGGTCAAAATTTCAGGAGAATTAGTTTCTGGTGTACTGTACACGAATCTAATTAAAAATTTGCAAATAATAAATTTTCAGAAATTTCAGTAATAGCTAACCCATACTTTTTAATGCAGAAAGTTAAGTGTTTGATTTTATCCCTTATTTAATACTGAAACTTTGTCAAATTTTCAAGAGAATTAGTTTCATGTGTACTGTACACGAATCTAATATCAAATTTGTAGATAATAAATTTTCAGAAATTTCGGTAATAGCTAACCCATACTTGTTAATGCAGAAAGTTATATGTTAGATTTCCTCCCTTATTTAATACTGAAACTTTGTCAAATTTTCAGGAGAATTAGCTTCAGGTGTACTGTACACGAATCTAATATCAAATTTGCAAATAATAAATTTTCAGAAATTTCAGTAATAGCTAACCTATACTTGTTAATGCAGAAAGTTAAGTGTTTGATTTGATCCTTTATTTAATACTGAAACTTTGTCAAATTTTCAGGAGAATTAATTTCAGGTGTACTGTACACGAATCTAATATCAAATTTGCAAATAATAAATGTTCAGTAATTTCAGTAATAGCTAACCTATACTTGTTAATGCAGAAAGTTAAGTGTTTGATTTTATCCCTTATTTAATACTGAAACTTTGTCAAATTTTCAGGAGAATTAGTTTCAGGTGTACTGTACCCGAATCTAATATCAAATTTGCAAATAATAAATTTTCAGAAATTTCAGTAATTGGTAACCCATACTTGTTAATGCAGAAAGTTAAGTGTTTGATTTTATCCTTTATTTTATACTGAAATGTTGTCAAATTTTCAGGAGAATTAGTTTTAGGTGTACTGTACACGAATCTAATATCAAATTTGCAAATAATAAATTTTCAGAAATTTCAGTAATAGCTAACCCATACTTGTTAATGCAAAAAGTTATATGTTTGATTTTCTGCCTTATTTAATACTGAAACTTTAATACTTGTTAATGTAGAAAGTTAAGTGTTTGATTTTCTCCCGTATTAAATACTGAAACTTTGTCAAATTTTCAGGAGAATTAGCTTCAGGTATTCTTTACTTAGGTAAAATGGACCATGACTATTTCCAATTTTTCGGTCATCTCGAAACAATATGACCCCAACCAATTTGTCCGATTAAATTCCATCGACTTTCAATTTCACGAGTAATGGTGGCACTTCGAGGAGTTATTAGGGCGCCGATAAACACACTCTCGCCTCCATCGATTCAATTTGTTTTCCCTTCTTCCGCTGTTGGCCGGGGTCGAGCCGGAGGTCAGCCGCAAAGAGCACTAAAACGGTCGCCGCTTGATATACTGCTGGCCGACGTTTACGACCGAAGGACGAGGATATCAATGCTATAAAGGGCGTGCGCGCGTAAAATAATTACGCAATATACGAGGGCGTCTTGCAAACTGTTTTTGAGAAAATATAATTGTAACTCAGCAAAAATTTAATACAAATTCGGCACGTTGTGTGTTGGTGACTGTGCTTACATAATTGGCGCCCAAGCAGGGACGAAGCAACAAGTTCTTCATATAGCTACCCATGTGAGCACTGCATTTTTATTTATACGAAAATGTCATTTTTTAAACGCCTTGTGTGTTGGTGACTGCATACATAATTGGCGCCCGAGCAGGGACGAAGCAACAAGTTCTTCAGATAGCTGCCCATGTGAGCACTCCATCTTCATTTGTACGAAAATCTAACCCAATGCTGCGTGTTTTTACTTTTCGTTTATCGGAGTTTCATTCTTCGTAAAATTGTGTGCGCAATCCATACATTAGCATGCAGAGAATTTCTGCAGAAACGAGCCTTATGCGGCACTGCTTGTCAAAAACCTGGCGCCAACTCATGTCATAGATTCTCCGGCTTTCTGTGCGGTGAGCAAACTAGACGCTGACCACATGGCCACTAAGTTACAAGGGTTTTTTATTACAAGGGTGTCGATTGCAGTGTTTGGCTTCTTCCACAAGTGCATAAGAAAGTTCCTCAGTCATGTGCTCTTGGTTTGTGTGATTATTGATACTTTATTGATGGTTAATCTTCAAATGCTTTCTACTAATTATTTGATCCCGGATCGATTTCTTGCGATGATCGATCTCACAATGCGCAGTTATGAGACGAAAATGGAAGTGAATGAGGTCGTCTCAGCGGGCAGAAGGCGCAGCAAACGCGTTTCGTTATGGAAATAATATCTTTATTTATAAGCTTTGGCCGGTGAGCATCGTACGCGCGTACGTCTCTGTCTCTCCGCGTGTGCATGTGTACACCGGAGAGCGTATCCGATGCGATAATAAATTATTGGTAAGCACTGTACTTTTATTAAAACCTGATTCCGTACATACTTTCCAGCGGAGTGAGAATAAGAGGAAACCGCATTCCTAAACGAGCCTCCGCCATCGGACAATGTAACTTAACACGTTTCACGGCCTGGCGAGGGGGGCTGGGGGGCTAATTATAAAAAAAAGCGCGCATTTTTGTGCGCGCTTTAGCCCCTGGGGGTATCGCAAAAACCGCATCGTTAGGGGAGGTTTCATTGAGCCCAGCAACTTTCCGTCGAACGGGAAAGCTAATTTAGATTTATCGCAGGATAAATCGAATCGGCGCTCGGAAACGAATGTTTGCACGGTGAAATATTAATCGGGCTTGATTAAAATGCAAATGGCGCAAAATTTACAGTCTATAAATTAATTTTATGCCTTACGCCGGGGCATAATGCATCGGACGTGGTGGCGAATAAATGGCGCTCCTATCTCGCTCGCACTGCACTCTGCAGTGTCTGCGCCCTCGCGGAATATCAGAATTATCGGTTATTGAAAACCCGACTGTTAAATCGGGCGACAAAAGGGGAGGATTGCGCAGGAACAAGAAGAAACCCTATTGGGTTTTATTAATTAGAACAATAACTCTTTTTCGCATAAGTCTGTTATGTCTTTCGCTACTAATTGTCAGAGGAATTATCTTCAGGCATACTGCATACAGATCTGGCATATTTTTTTCAAAATATCCATCAGATAAAATTTCAGAAATTTCAGTGACAGATATAGCGTTATCTGTCAATTAACAAAGTTATCTGTTTGATTTTCTTATTTATTTACTCATAACAATCATCAAGTTTTCAGAGGATATATCCTCAGGCATACTGTATCCAAATCTGGCATAAAATTTTCAAAATATCCATTACATAAATTTTCAGAACTGATAACTTGCACTGATCAACTCGGAAAGTTATTCACTCGATTTTCTAACGAAATAATAAAATGGTGAAGCAAACCACAATAACTTTCAAGAATATGAAAATTGCGCTCCAGTAGAATAATTAACGCGTCAATTATTTATGGAAATTAAAAATGACAAAAGACCAAACTCGGCAAGATGACCTGATATTCTGTGGTTCAACAAACTGCGTCTCTCAAGACAAATAAGTTATTATAATGCGCAAAAAAAACGAACTTGGGGCGACGAAATCGTTAGAACACATATCGTAATCATGTGTTTTCCATTAACATTTTCAAATTGCATCAGCGATATGTCAAAAATTACCGTACTAATATCAATGCAATTTATCACAGATATTCAGTGATATTTTGACATATAATGTGTTAAATTGCATTAATATCCAATACGTGATATTTGAGATATTTACATTTTACTGTGATTGTATGTTTTCCATTGATATTTTCAAATTACATTAGCGATATCTCAAAAATTATCGTACAAATATCATTGCAATTTATCATAGATATTTAGTGATATTTTGACATATAATGTGTTAAAATGCATTAATATCCAATACGTGATTTTTGAGATATTTACTTTTTACTGTGATCGTGTGCTTTCCATTGATATTTTCAATTATTGATACGACTACACATGCTATTTCTCAAAAATTATCGTACAAATATCAATACAATTAATCATTGATATTCAGTGATATTTTGTCATATAATGTATAAAATTTGATTAATATCCATTGCGTGGTTTTGTAAATTTTCCTGTGTTTGTGTTTTCCATGGATATTTTCAAATATTGATATGACTACATTAGCAATATCTCAAAAATTATCGTACAAATATAAATGCAATTAATCATTGATATTCAGTGATATTTTGATATATAATGTATTAAATTTGATTTATATCCAATGCGTGATTCTTGAGATATTTACATTTTACTGATATTGTATGTTTTCCATTTATATTTTCAAATTACATTAGCGATATCTCAAAAATTATCGTACATATATCAATGCAATTTATCATTCATATTCAGTGACACTTTGACATGTATTCTATTAAATTGGATTAATATCCAATGCTGATTTTGTTATTTTTGTTGTGAACGTGTTTTCCATTGATATTTTCATATATTAATATGACTCCTTTAACGATGTCTAAAAAATTACCGTACAAATATCAATGCAATTTATCATAGATATTCAGTGATATTTTGACATATAATGTATTAAATTGGATTCATATCCAATGCGTGATTCTTCAGATATTCGCTCTGTATTGTGATGGGGTGTTTTCCATTGGTATATTCAAATATTGGTATGACTACACTACAAATATCTCAAAAATTATCGTACAAATATAAATGCAATTTATCGCTGATATTCAGTGATATTTTGACATATAATGTATTAAATTGGATTAATATCAAATACGTGATTTTCTTATTTTTACTCTAATCGTTTTTTCCTTTGACATTTTCAAATTACATTAGCTATATCTCAAAAATTATCGTACAAATGTCAATGCAATTTATCATTGATATTCAGTGATATATTGACATATAATGTATTAAATTTGATTAACATCCAATGCGTGGTTTTGTAATTTTTCCTGTGTTTGTGTTTTCCGTTAATATTTTCAAATATTGATATGACTACATTAGCAATATCTCAAAAAATATCGTACAATTATAAATGCAATTAATCATTGATATTCAATGATATTTTGACATATAATGTATTAAATTTTATTAATATCCAATGCGTGATTCTTGAGATATTTGCATTATACTGTGATTGTACTTTTTCCATTGATATTTTCAAATTACATTCGCGATATCTCAAAAATTATCGTACAAATGTAAATGCAATTTGTCATTGATATTCAGTGATATTTTGACATATAATGTATGGAATTTGATTACTATCCAGTGCGTGGTTTTGTAATTTTTCCTGTTTTTGTGTTTTCCATGGATATTTTCAAATATTGATATGACTACATTAGCAATATTTAAAAAATTATCATACAAATATAAATGCAATTAATCATTGATATTCAGTGATATTTTGACATATATTGTATTAAATTAGATCAATATCCAATGCGTGATTCTTGAGATATTTATATTTTACTGTGATTGGATGTTTTCCATTGATATTTTCAAATTACGTTAGCGATATCTAAAAAATTATCGTACAAACATCAATGCAATTTATCATTGATATTCAATGATAGTTTGACATATAATTCATCAAATTTGATTAATATCTAATGCGTGGTTTTGTAATTTTTTTCTGTTTTTGTGTTTTCCATGGATATTTTCAAATATTGACATGACTTCACTTGCAATATTTCATAAATTATCGTACAAATATCAATGCAATTAATCATAGATATTCAATGATATTTTGACATATAATGTATTAAATTGGATTAATATCCAATGCGTGATTCTTGATATATTTACTTTTTACTGTGATCGTGTGCTTTCCATTGATATTTTCAATTATTGATATGACTACACTTGCATTATCTCAAAAATTACCGTACAAATATCAATGCAATTTATCATTGATATACAGTGATATTTTGACATATAATGTATTAAATTTGATGAAAATCCAATGCGTGGTTTTGTAATTTTTCCTGTGTTTGTGTTTTCCATGGATATTTTCAAATATTGATATGACTACATTAGCAATATCTCAAAAATTATCGTACAAATATAAATGCAATTAGTCATTGATATTTAGTGATAGTTTGACATATAATATATTAAATTGGATTAATATCCAATGCGTGATTCTTGAGATATTTGCTTTTTACTGAGATTGTATGTTTTCCATTAATATTTTCAAATTACATTAGCGATATCTCAAAAATTATCGTACAAATGTCGATGCAATTTGTCATTGATATTCAGTGATATTTTGTCATATAATGTAGTAAATTTGATTAATATCTAATGCGTGGTTTTGTAATTTTTCCTTTGTTTGGGTTTTCCATGGATATTTTCAAATATTGATATGACTACAATAGCAATATCTGAAAAATTATCGTACAAATATCAATGCAATTTATCATAGATATTCAGTGATATTTTGACATATAATGTATTAAATTGGATTAGTATCCAATGCGTGATTCTTCAGATATTCGCTCTTTATTGTGATGGGGTGTTTTCCATTGGTATATTCAAATATTGGTATGACTACAGTAGAAATATCTCAAAAATTATCGTACAAATTTCAATGCAATTTATCACAGATATTCAGTGATATTTTGACATATAACGTATTAAATTAGATAAATATCCAATGTGTGATTTTGTTATTTTTACTCTAATCGTGTTTGCCTCTGACATTTTCAAATTACATTAGCTATGTCTCAAAAAATATCGTATAAACGTCAAGGCAATTTATCATTGATATTCAGTGACATTTTAACATATAATGTATTAAAAATATCTCCGATTTTGATTTTTTTTTAATCATGATTTATTCCAACCCTGCTTTATGTAAAGTATTTACAGTTATATAAAGTACAGTTTTTTAGTGTAACAATTTTAAAGTTTAAAAATAGACATTTTCATAGATTTGTTTAATTTAAATATTTAAAAGAGGGGATTTATTAGTCAAATAACTTATCTATAACTTTAACCGTAGTATTTACAGTTATGTAAAGTACAGTTTTTTAGTATAACAATATTAAAGTTTAAAAATAGACATTTTCATAGATTTGTTTAATTTAAATATTTAAAAGAGGGGATTTATTAGCCAGAAAACTTATCTATAACTTTAACCGTAGCTAGGACCCTTTATTAAGGGATCCTAGATTATAGGCACCACAGGTTAAAACAGCGGTGTAATCTCAGTAAATCATCTCAGAGCGTGTAATCTCAGAGCATTACATTGTCCCTGCTCGGGCGCCAATTATGTAAGCACCCTTTGACTATATAAAAACTGTAGATGTAAAGTATATACTGGGTGTTCATTTCAAAACTAGTGTTCGAATGCAGTGATTGTTGTCGGGATAATCTGGGACAATAAACTTCAGAAAATCACGCGTGTAATCTCAGAGTATTGCATTGTCCCTGCTCGGGCGCCAATTATGTAAGCACCCTTTGACTATATAAAAACTGTAGATGTAAAGTATATACCGGGTGTTCATTTCAAAACTAGTGTTCGAATGCAGTGATTGTTGTCGGGATAATCTGGGACAATAAACTTCAGAAAATCACGCGTGTAATCTCAGAGCATTGCATTGTCCCTGCTCGGGCGCCAATTATGTAAGCACCCTTTGACTATATAAAAACTGTAGATTTAGTATATACCGGGTGTTCATTTCAAAACTAGTGTTTGAAGGCAGTGATTGTTGTCGGGATAATCTGGGACAATAAACTTCAGAAAATCACGCGTGTAATCTCAGAGCATTGCATTGTCCCTGCTCGGGCGCCAATTATGTAAGCACCCTTTGACTATATAAAAACTGTAGATTTAGTATATACCGGGTGTTCATTTCAAAACTAGTGTTTGAAGGCAGTGATTGTTGTCGGGATAATCAGGGACAATAAACTTCAGAATATCACCGGCTCAAATTGATTCCAGCCAAGGGCGAGGAATGGCATGGAACCAATTTGGTAACCATCAAGATGCGACAATAAGGAGTTTTGTCGGTCCCCCAGGAAGCACGTTAAAAACTAAGCTCCCCGGGACGCAGAGAAAGGGAGCGAAGAGGAGCCCCTTTATAATTTATTGTCACGTCTCGCGTAATTATAGGCGACGAGATATAAATTGCCGCTCGCTGGGGGCGGCGAATATTACACGGGAATAACCGGGATGACGGGAGGGAAAAGGCGGGGGCGGGCGTTTAATGGATTGCGCACACACAAAAACGGGGGGCGGCGGATGGGGGCGGGGGAGCGCGCGCTCAATGCGGAGTGATGAATTTAAAAAGGGAGCCGCCGTGAAATATCCCCGGGATATTAATTCACCCGGCGGATGCCATGATTCGGGGGTGCGGAGGGGCGGCGGCGATAAGCGGCAAGCGCCGCGGGGAATTTCATCTGCGAGGGGTGCGGCCAGCCGGAAGGACGTTTCTTTCGGCTTAACCATAGGAGCACTTTTCCGGCATTAAAGGAAGTGAATTGCACGCCAACATGGCACTTCAGGTGTAGCGTCAAAACAATCTGAAGACGCAACTGCTTCGTTTTCCCATAGTTTTCGAGTTTTAAAGACGATTGAATATCCGTGTCAAGCAGAAAAATGCTTCGATCAACACTCCTGAAATTGACATTTTTAATATATACATGTAGCAATTGGAATGTAATAAATCCTTCGGACCGTTCATATCTAATGAGTTTCGCTAGGTAAGCATTGCATTGTCCCTGCTCGGGCGCCAATTGTGTAATCACCCTCACCACATATGGTAGCAATTTTTTCTTTAGGTTCTAATCGTATTTTCCTTTCGACATTTCTTTCGGTCTCGTCTGGTGGCGCGGTCGATTGGCGCGCGCGCGCAATTTCAAATCCCCGGCGTGCCGTAATCGATGGTCGAATTAAAATTCCCGCCATTAATCGTCCTGCAATTTATAGCCCCGCTCGGTTACGTGCGGAATAATTAATGGGACATTTAAGAGGGCAATAACAATAAAGCGTGCGGATAACGAGCGCCGCAGGATTGATTCGGGGCGGCTGAAAAAAAAAACCGCGTGCAACGGGGGGCGGCGCGCTCCCTAATTAGCCGCCGCTTAGGCCCCCAGACGCCGGCATTTAATTACGATAATTATAATCGCCTTGTCTGGCTGAGTGAATAAGATTAAAGAGCCCCGGATAACGAGAGCGAGGTTTTTACCCCGAAAACCTCCCCGATCCGGCGCAGATGCGGGGCGGGTAATCGCCCGGGGGTTAATTAACCTTCCGCCGCCCCCGAGACGCCTCACTTTAATTAACATGTAAGTGCGCCCCGGATTCGGGGCGCCACTGAAAAGAATCGGTAAATCACTATAATGTCACGCCGGTCGTTTATTTTCGCGCAGCTTTACGCGCTCCTTTGTCCGTCTAATGAAGTTTATTGTTGCATCATAACGCCCGTTAATTACGTCCCCCGCCATTTCAATCTTTTGTGCGCCGTCGGGACGCCGCCAGGCGCCGTCCGTTCTTCCGCCCCCGCAGTTTTTCGCGTCTTTGTTCTCCGCCGCGGCGACAACGGCGGGGGCGGCATTTAAATTTTAATCACGTCCTGCGATTAATAATTGCAATTTACGCGTTTGCCGGGGGACAGCGGGGGCGGCCATTAAAACCCTTGCGTGCAGAAAATTGGAATTGCTCGACTTCACCTGTAGGACGCTCATTTTTAATTTCCATAAATAATTGACGCGTTAATTATTCTATTGGAGCGCAATTTACGTTCCTAAATATCTACTGAAAATGATCGCTTCACGATCATTTATTTGTGCGTTCAGTTCGTTGAATCACAGAATGCCAAGTCACCCTAGCAGAAAACAATGATTGTGAAAGTATCGTAGAAAATAAAAAAGTGATTATCTCACTTAATTAATACTGAAACTTTGTCAATTTTTCATGATAATTATCCTAAAGCTAATTACATTTCAAGTATCTAGATACATTTCAAGTATCTAGATACATTTCAAGTATATAGATACGTATCTAGATACATTCTTGCTAGAGTACCTAAAGTTGTATCTAGATACATTGTTTTCTGAAGTATCTGTATTTATATCTAGAAACAAAAAAAAAGTATCTGTTACAACACTGCGCGTATAATAACGATGCTCTTACCCCACTTGTGTGTTAATACTTAGAACTAACTGGATGGCGTAGATTCATTCTTATCGGTTCCAATTATCCTCCCATGTTTCTTTACAACAATATCCTTATATTTTTAAAAGGGTTTTTAAGTAGTGCCACGTTTACTAATTAATGTCTTATTGTTTCAGGTGAGTTATCAACTCCCGAGTTTCCTTATAATCGCTTGCCGCAGAGGAATTATTGCAAGGATTTATTAGTATGTAAGTACATGTTTGGATTTAATCGCCGTAATTTCTTGGATACGTCCGAATCCAATTGGATTTGAGTTAGCACGTCTCCATGTAAGTGCACACTAACCACATGCAACACCTGATAGGGAATAGATTGGGTTGTTATTAGTATGATTAGATTGGGTTGTTATTAATATGAATAGATTGGGTTGTTATTAGTATGAATAGATTGGGTCGTTATTAATATGGATTGATTGGGTTGTTATTTGTATGAATTGATTCTATTAGCGCCAAGCGGTGTTAAAACTTTTTTGTAATACCTCTGTGTTATTGACATTTATCAGTACTGTCTGCTTGATCGATATGCCAGGCGCAAAGGCCTTGGCCGTTATAATAACGGCCGTGGACGTTATTTAAATGACAACGCAAATTTATGAGCAATAAAGTCTTCATATTCTTTCTCATACCTGCTGCTGCTTTTTTGGGGAAGTAAATCGATTGTGGCAGCATTTGCTTCATTTAGTACATCTTCGGGGATACCACAAAACGAAGAACTTTGCACATCTGACATTATTTTTCTAATTTCACTTTGATTTGTTTGTTTGTATTTGAACCGTTGATGTTGTTATGGTATCAAATTGCGCCTGGATAACTAGTTTATTAATTTTGAAATTTAATATAGATAAATTGACCAGTTTTTGTAATTTAGGTATTACAAAAAGTATCGAACAACATACGGCCGATATGCAAATAACAGGCTTGGTTGAATATAAACCTCGGCTGCGCTCCGCTTCGCCTCGGTTTACAAACTTCAACCCGCGCCTGTTATTTGCTACATATCGGCCTAATGGCGTTATATACTATTTTTACATTTGCGATTGAATATTATATTCGCTTCTCTAATAAAATACCATTAGGACGTTTTGCATAATAATAATTTTAAAAAAACTATTGCACTACATGTGCTTATTCTTTGGGAAATTTTGCGGTTTTGCCGTAATGGCGTTTGTATTTTTGTGGCACACCTTGAGATTTATGATACTTTCAAGCCCAATTATGGTGGCGAAGTGGCTTAACCTGCCCCACAATGGCTATAATAAAGTACTTATCCGGGGCCTTTCGCATTTGTATGAGTTATGAGTGCCCTTGGAAGGCTCCTCCAACAAGTTGCTCTTAAAATTCGGGGGCATGTGCGTTACATAAGTGAATGCTCCGGCCTCAATGGGACGCGGCCGTGGGGCTTTCAGCGGGTGATTTATAGCTCGGCGGACGGATTCACTTTTAAACGGGTGCGAAAGCCCCATTAGCCCCGTTAGCGATAGCATGCCCCCCACAAAGGGGGGCTGACAGGGCCCTAGCCCGAGGGCCCGGAATCAGAGGGGCCCTGCTCGGCTTGTCATTCTGTAAAGTATTAGATATCACAACAGAAAAACCAAATGTATGAACAGACAAAAAATGACTTGATAAAGTGACACTATACAAAAGTTTTTGTTAAAACACAGTTTTTTTTATATAATTTTATTTTTAACCTTATTGTTAACAAATAACTAAAACAATCATAAAAAATATTATTAATAGCACAAGAATTGCTATAAGTAATATATTAATGGTAATCTTGTTATGACAAAAAGAAATCGGCAGAACTTAACAAATTCCACTGAAAAATGTTAATTTTTGTATAGTCTCACTGTTGTTTTCAACGTGCGATCTGATAGCTTTTTACATTTTTGCACTGGGACATCAAAACAGGACAAATTTTGGCGGTATCTATTAAAAAAATGACAGGTTTTTGCACTGGCACATAAAAAATGGACAAACTTTGGCAGTATCTATTAAAAAAAAGGTTTTCACAGCTGAAGCCAAAAATTTGACATATTTTGACAGCTGCAATTGAATATTTGGCAGATTTCAACGGTTTTAATTGAGAATTTAACGTATGTAAACTGCTGCACCTAAAAATCTGATAGATGTTTACATTTTAAAACTGGGGTATCAAAAATTGACATAATTTAACAGATTCAGGCAGTATCTATTTAAAAAAATGGCAGGTTTTCACAGCTGAGCTAAGAATTTGGCATATTTTGATAGCTGCAATTGAAAATTTGACAAATTTTGACGGTTTTAATTGAGAATTTATCGTATGTAAACTGCTGCACTTAAAAATCTGATAGATGTTTACATTTTAAACATAATTAAAAAATTGACAAAATTTAACAGATTCAGTCAGTATCTATTGAAAAATTGACATTTATTCATAGCATAAGCTTTGAATTTTATAGATTATGAATGTTTCAGTCGGAAATTGTACCCATTTAGAAAGTTGTTAAAAATTTAACAAATTTAACAACTATAATTGTAAATTTGGCAGGTTTCGACAGTTTTTAATTAAATTAGACATACAGGGTGATTAAAAAGGTGGGGTCCAAACATGTAGGTGTAATTGGTGATATTAAAATTCCAATTCCGTCATAACAAATTAGCATTTGTTTGACATATTTATTATTATGATTTGTTTAACAGGACATAAAACAATGAAATTTGACATATTTTTTATTATGACTTGTTTAACAGGACATAAAACAATGAAATGTGACATATTTTTTATTATGACTTGTTTAACAGGACATAAAACAATGAAATTTGACATATTTTTTATTATGACTTGTTTAACAGGACATAAAACAATGAAATTTGACATATTTTTTATTATGACTTGTTTAACAGGACAAAAAACAATGAAATCCTCTATAACTCGATAACGAGTTGGAAATAAGACATAGTTTTATTAATCATTAAATTAATTAATTATTTTTATGAAACATTAATTAATGTGGGAACAGCACAGAGGGAGCAATAAAAAACAACAGTGTTATTCATAAAAATTTAAACCTTGTTTTAGCGGTGTTTTACAAAGGGTTACCAAGGTTACTAAGTTAAACCATGACTTAGCGGTGTTTTACAAAGGTTTACCAAGGTTGTTAAACCGCGGTTTAAAGTTTTATAAATAACACTAAGAATTTAAAAATGTCTGCACAATTTTTATATTGTAAACAAATATATGTCGCCCTGCATTAATCAGTGGCTGTGTCTGTATGTGTCTTAATTTTAATCATAAGTTAATTTCCTCGGAAACATGCGTTGAATTAATTGTAGCCATGGTAACTAACCGCCGGTTACAGGTAACCAGAGATTGTAAAACTGCGCCTAACTGCTGCTTATATGATTGATTTCATATTGACTTAGATGTTTTGTGGTCGCAGTCATTTAATATAATTATAATAATTATAATTATAATTGAATTTTAATCACAAGTTAATTTCCTCGGAAACGTGCGTTGAATTCATTGTAGTCATGGAAACTAACCGCCGGTTAAAGGTAATCAGAGATTGTAAAACTGCGCCTAACTGCTGCTTATAAGATTGATTTCATAGTGACTTAGATGTTTAGTGGTCGCAGTCATTTAATCTAATTATAATAATTATAATTATAATTGAAGCTGTGGGAAGCAAACGGGTGTAAGTGATATTTTTGTCGAACAATAATCATTAATAAATTACCAGACATTATGTATTGGTCAATTAAATATTATTATTATGATACAAGTACAAAATAATTAGGTTAACTAGATTTTATATTGTTATTACAGATTTTACTTTTATCAACTAATTTTGCACTCTAGGGAATCTCAAAATTGTTAGACCATTTTGCTTCATACCGCTTCAATTATTAACATAATATCCACTAACAACATATATACGATATATGTTGTTATATAACAACAAATAACAATAATAACACAACAATAATCGAATCTGGTGCATATAGAGTTGTATAACTACATCGCTACGAATGAAAGATTCAAGCTTCGAGATTCAAGGTTCGTCCCTATTAATTATTACGGTGGCTAATTAAGTTTCATTAATGCATTCAATACAGGGTGTCTTGTGCAAATCGTTGGTTAAAAGTTTATGGGGTTCCTGAAAATTTGAAAAAAAATCACACAAACATGGTTCGTCGTGATCTCGTAAAATAAAAAACGTGCATGTTTCTATCACTTCCGCTTCTACCGGAAGTGGCCATCAACTTTGTTATTTTAAATAAAACACCGTGTATATTTTTTTCATATTCAGATAGCTCTTTCAATTCTGTACCTGAACACGAACTACATCAAGTCGTTGGTTAAAAGTTTATGGGGTTCCTGATGAAATAAAAATTTGAGAAAATTCACACAAACGTGTTCGTCGTGGTCTCCTAAAATAAAATACGTGCTTGTTTCTATCACTTCCGCTTGTACCGGAAGTGGCCATCAACTTTGTTATTTTAAATAAAACATCGTGTATATTTTTGCATATTGAGATTGCTCTTTCAATTCTGTACATGTTTTATTAAGCCCATAGAGCACTTAACTTTAGTAGTTTTTGAGGAAAAAAATAATTTCTAGCATTAGCTAGCATTTCCAAAATGATTTGGATTAGTATTTTTGTGAGATCATTGAAAATTTTCGGCTAGAAAATGTCCTTTAAAATAATATTTGATACTGCTATGGGGTGTCAAGGTACCCTTAGCACTAAATGAAGGGGGCCCGTCAGAATGTGGGGGCCATGGGGCCCCCCTTAACGAGGCGCCATGGAAACCAACAAAGATCGGAATTGGAGTTTGATGCCTTTCTTATTGACGAAGGGGGTGGAGCACCCCCGCCTCCCCCGTGGACTAATCCGGGAGCTCGCGGCGTCTTCGCCCCCGTCACGCACAAAGGAGACGTGTCCTAATGCCCGGGAGGAGATTGCTCGCCGCGTGCGTCCCCCCAGGGGGTGGAAAAAAGGGGAGAGCCGGAAGGGAAAACGGGGTCGAATCGATGCTCGCACCCCTGGCGGCGCAAAACAAGGCGGGGGCGGCTTAAATTAATTAGGGGAGATCGACGCCGGCCGCCCCCAGATTAACCCAGTTTCCTTTTCGCAGCGCGAGTCGCTGCGCTGATTATATTTTTTGCGCTGATTTGCATGCTTTTAATGCGGATTAAGCGCGCCCAGCCGGACAAAGCATTGATCGCACGGCTCGGGCTCAATGAAAATGCTAATAAATCGCCGCGATAGCAGGGTAATTAACGTTGTTTATGCGGCGACCTGCAGTTTCACACCTTCGCATATTTACAACAACAAACGCATTCATTTATGCACACAAACGCCGGGGCACGCATTCCACCGTCGGACGTAATTAATACGCCATCCAGTGCCTATCATGTTATCAAGTTTGTTGAACATATTAATTACCGCCCTCATAATTACGGCAACGCTTACGGTTGCGATTAATTAGCGAGATAGCCGCAGTTTCGTTGTGATTTTTAATTGCGAGCGCGCGCGTGGGAGGAGGAGAGACGTCGCGACGAGATTGCGAAAAGAATGGCGGAATTAAGTGATTATTACAGGGAGTTCGGTAATGACCCACTTCCTTGGGGAACGTGTGGCCGATCGTGATGCCGGATTTATCACGGCATGTTAATTCGCGATGTATACACGAGTAATTAATTCCCCCATACATATATTAAATAATGAATATTAACGTAAAGCCGCGCTCAGAACCTCGCACATAAATTAGGGTATTCATTTATGCACAGACGGGTTATGCTGCGGAATCGCTCGAGTTATCATTACGTAAATAAACTTGCGAGCCCTGTTTTCGCAAATAAGTGGCCCGCCTGCGTTAGGGCTGGCACAGACCAGAGTAAATACCAACAGGGATTCGAGAACGTTTGACTGGGCGCTGTTATGTGCCAATTCCGCAGTAATGTGATAAAACGCATTCCCTTGAAGTAATTTAAAATTTTGTACTTTTAAAATTCTTATGTAATAAAAAAAACATAATTGATCTTTGAAAAAATCTTTGATATCTAAACTATTAACTTTTAACAATTATCATATTTTCAATCGATCAGAATAAAAAGTAAATATCTCAAGAATTACGCATTGGATCTTAATTCAATTTAATATATTTGTTGGGGGACTCGCCGTAATGAAACGAAAAACGGCTACCCGGAAATGTATGAATTTATTATTGCGAAATTACAAGTTAAGCACAATAACAAGCGAGCAAATGACGGGGCTCCACCCGGGACCTTTCGCCGATAGCAATCGAAAAAGAACTCGCTCTTAGAGAGCCATTACAAAGAGTTTTAACAGATTCACAAACAATGCCAGCCCTTCCGACTGGCGAGGGATGCACCAGCTTTCTACAGTTCCAAGAATCTATTTACAATGACACATTCCGCAGCTATACGTCCCCTGGTCAGGCATATCGTGTTGCGTGACTAACTGACCATCCCTCGGAAAAGCACGTAACATTACACAAGAAATATTTACAATAGAAACCTAACTAAGACATTCCACAGGACTGTACAATATTATATGTCAAATTATACTGAATATCAATGATAAATTGCATTGATATTGGTCCGATAGTTTTTGAAATATCGTTAATGAAGTCATATCAATATTTGAAAATATCAATGGAAACCAGTGAAAAGTAAATATCTTGAGAATCACACATTGGATATTCCATTGACCCATTTTGAGTTTCAATCTTTTGTTTTTAAAATTCTTATATAATAAAACATATAATTAATCTTTAAAAAAATCTTTCATATTTAAACTATTAAACAATTATCAAATTTTCAATCGAATCACACATGATCACAATGAAATGTAAGTATCTCAAGAATCACGCATTGGATGTTAATTTAATTTAATACATTATATGTCAAAATATCACTGAATATCAATGATAAATTGCATTGATATTGGTCCGATAGTTTTTGAAATATCGTTATTGAAGTCATATCAATATTTGAAAATATCAATGGAAACCAGTGAAAAGTAAATATCTTGAGAATCACACATTGGATATTCCATTCACCCATTTTGAGTTTCAATCTTTTGTTTTTAAAATTCTTATATAATAAAACATATAATTAATCTTTAAAAAAATCTTTGATATTTAAACTATTAAACAATTATCAAATTTTCAATCGAATCACACATGATCACAATGAAATGTAAGTATCTCAAGAATCACGCATTGGATGTTAATTTAATTTAATACATTATATGTCAAAATATCACTGAATATCAATGATAAATTGCATTGATATTGGTCCGATAGTTTTTGAAATATCGTTAATGAAGTCATATCAATATTTGAAAATATCAATGGAAACCAGTGAAAAGTAAATATCTTAAGAATCACGGATTGGATATTCCATTCGCACATTTTGCGTTTCTATCTTTTGTTTTTAAAATTCTTATGTAATAAAAAATATAATTGATCTTTGAAAAATCTTTGATATTTAAACTATTAAACAATTATCAAATTTTCAATCTAATCACACATGATCACAATGAAATGTAAATATCTCAAGAATCACGCATTGGATATTAATTCAATTTAATATATTATACGTCAAAACATCACGGAATATCAATGATAAATTGCATTGATATTGGTCCGATAGTTTTTGAAATATCGTTAATGAAGTCATATCAATATTTGAAAATATCAATGGAAACCAGTGAAAAGTAAATATCGTAAGAATCACGCATTGGATATTCCATTCGCCCATTTTGAGTTTCAACCTTTTGTTTTTAATTCTTATATAATAAAACATATAATAAATCTTTAAAAAAATCTTTGATATTGAAACTATTAAACAATTATCAAACTTTCAATCGAATCACACATGATCACAATGAAATGTAAATATCTCAAGAATCACGCATTGGAAGTTAATTCAATTTCATACATTGTATGTCAAAACATCACGGAATATCAATGATAAATTGCATTGATATTGGTCCGATAGTTTTTGAAATATCGTTAATGAAGTCATATCAATATTTGAAAATATCAATGGAAACCAGTGAAAAGTAAATATCTTAAGAATCACACATTGGATATTCCATTCACCCATTTTGAGTTTCTATCTTTTGTTTTTAAAATTCTTATGTAATAAAAAATATAATTTATCTTTGAAAAAATCTTTGATATTTAAACTGTTAACTTTTAACAATTATCTTATCAATCTTTCAATCGAATCACAGATGATCACAATAAAAATTATATGGATTTTGCAATAATAATCAAATTTCTGGAGATTTTTCAATAAATCCAAACATTTTCAAATAAAAAAATGCTATTAAAAACTTCACTTTTTAAAAGAAATAATAAGTATTTTTAGCAAGATTCCCAGAGATTTGGGTACGATTTCCACGATTTCTCAATATCTTTGGAGATTTCTACAGATTGCTCAATAATTATCATTATTTATGGATATAATTTTGAGATTAAGAAAAGCAAATTGGTATTTTCAATAACTCCACAGATTTCTCAATAATTTTCGAGATTTCCACAATTTCTTAATAAACATTAATAATTCCAGAGATTATTTAATGACACCCAAGATTTCCTAATAAATATCGAGATGTCTACAGATATCTCAATAATTCTTAATATTTTGAGGGATAATTTCGAGATCATAAAAATCTAAAATGATTGACATGATTATTACCTACTCATATTTCTCAAAATTTGTGCATGATTTAGAAAATATTAAGACATTTCTAAATATGTAACGTCAAATGTCGAGTAATGATTCAATCTTTTCTCCGATTTCTCAATAATATTTTCAATAAATCTAAAGATTTCACAATAATTTTCGAGATTTCGGGTATTTCCCCGCATACGTCAGTCTATGAATGTCTTTATCGTAGTTGCACTGACGTATGGCACCTACAGTTTAACATTTGCTGCGAACGACTAGCTAGGGGAAGCAGTACTTGTATGAGGTGAACTATTTTTTCCATGTAATTAAAACATGTTCTAAAATGTACTTGTCTGAACGTATTTACTCCTGGAAACTTGGCGCTAAAGTTGCCTAAATCCGCTCACCAAATTTCCAACGCAATTTCCACACATACATTTTCATTCTCGGTTTTATACGAGCTCGGTGTATGAAAATTGTATAGCGTCTGCGTTATTTTAGTATCGCGGGCAATTCCTGCTCCTGCTAGACAGTGGCCCGCAATAAAATACAATTCCGGATTCCTGCTGAACAGATGTGGCCCCCGCAGCAGACACTCGCACATATTGGGGAGGCCGAAAAAAGTGCGGCGGCATGTGATGAAGTGTCTGGGAGCCTAAAACATGCTGATGTCGGCCTCCCCCGAATTCCGGCGACGTTAATTGCCCTCGAGTTTCAGTCGGAATTAAATTTTACGATTAGCTCCAAGCGGGGGTGGGAAATTGTATCTGCGGGAAATCGATTTTTCCGGCCGTGACCGCGTGCGGATGCCCTTGTTTGTCCCCTAATGCGCAGAATAAAATTGGTTTATTAAGTATTCAGTTCAGCTTGACCATCGCACTTAAAACGCGTAATTAAGATGGTATCTGCGTAAATTACACTGCTGACAAAGAGATTAATGGATGCGTAAAATGTTAATCATCCGTTGCCCTGGATTCTCGGGTGTTTCTGGAACGGGGCCGAAAAGAAAATAATTAATATTTAACGTCCGCCGGGGATGATTTTATTTCCAGTCGGAGATACGTTTATTTTAGAGATTCCAGGAAAAGCGTCGGGAAATCGAGTTTCCCCCCTCTTCGCATGAGCCCGAGTGGGGCGGTGGAATGGTGAATTCCGCTCGGGGGTGGGTGGAAAAACGCGGCCATCTGTCCCGCGACGCCGGAAGCGAGGACGCGTCCGGCCGCGGATTTTCCGCTACAATGTCGCGCCGGGGAAATTGCGAGGCCGGGAAATTCCTCGGCGTGGCGTAAAGTTTTACGACTGGGGGGATGGGGGGCGGTAGATTGCGCACCGGTGGCGACGGTAATTTCCTGCTCCGGCTACGGGTATCGCACAAAGTAATCTCTCATTTGTGTTGCCTCCACAGTTTCGCTACTTGTTGGGGTTTTTTTCGCATGCGCAGCGCCGGGGGCGGCTGGGCGGGGGAGAGAGGTCGTGAATCGTAATTTGTCTCGTTATAAATTCGCCGCCGTTTTTATCAGCGATAAAGGGAGCGGCGAAAAACGTGCCCCGCGTCGAAAGCGCAAATTGCCGGCAGTTTGCCTGATGAGGCCCGATGGAATCTTTATATCCCCCCGGGGGCACTCGCAACTGCAAAGTTGATTGACTTTCGGACGAAATTGAAAGTCCGCTGCATTTTTCTACTCCTACTCTCGCGCTCGCAGCCATCGCAGATCAAAGGAGAGTGTTGATGAGCCCCCGGCTTCGCATGAGTGACAGTCGGAATCACTTTACACAGCATTAATTACTTAATCATTTTCATCTCCGCGATTGCTCCACCAATTGCATCTGCTAATTATACATAATCGCTTCCATTAATTACGCTCCCAATGTACTCAAGAACCCATTACGTTCCACTCTTTACCAAGTCTATTCACGAAATGATACGCAATTAATGTAACTACCAGTAATGCTTGTAACGATACGGCTTCACTGCCATTAATCAATTCATAGCAGAGACATGCTCGTCCAGCGATTTCCGCCGGGATTTCTCCCTTTATTTAGTCCTAACGCTGTCAATCTACCCTTAGGACTACCCCATAATGGTATCAAATATTATCTTAAAATATACTTTTTAGTCTTTTCGACGCAATATTTTCAATAATCTCACTAAAATCACCTCAATCTAGAATCATTTTGGAAATGCTAGTTGTGCTCTTTGTCTAGTTTTCAATGCTGAACCATCTATCAGCTAAAAAAACAGTACCTACTGTACAAAACTATTTAAAGGTGATTCTGACAAATATACCTTGAAGTTTTTTGTCGTAAATTGCATTCAGAGATCCAATCGAAATTATGTCAACTGTCTTGTAAATACTTTACAATACTAGGATTTCCACGCGATTTGTTCTTCAGATGCAACAGGTTCACATCTAACATTACCTTCTTCGATTGATTTTTGACCTCGTCAATCCATTTGACACTGATTTTCTGTTTCGGCTTCAGTGTTATAATTAATATCATTACTATTGCGCATGAATCACATGAAATGTGGATTGGGGGGTGGGTGGGTGGGCACACTATAACCATCCTCTAACTTGATCCCGCAGCAATATGATTCATCACATTATTGATACGAAATCATAATCAAACTGGATTCAAATCGTGATTTGAATACACCTTTGCCTTGCTTTGCCTATACGCCTCCTATAGATGTATCAAATTAGATGTCCGGTTTTTTTTTCATAAGACAATTTATAATCTTATTAAAAACCAAAAGGTTAAGAACTGCTGCAACAAGAAGTGAACGTATTATATCTCGTGTGCGCGTTCTATTGACTTCTGGGAATGTTCCATGTAAACGATTCTGTTGCGTAATTTGCAAAAAAATGCCCAGTTTTTTATGATCCTCTCCTTGACCCCTGGCTCGGTCTCTGAAACCGCACTTGGATTACACAACAGTGTCCATAATTGCGGTTTTCGTGCGGCTCGCTAAAAATAAAGTCGAGGCCACCGCAGGCGAATCAGATCGCCGTTCGATCGAGGGGGGACAGTGACGTCAGCAGGGGGCCACCTGCGGGGCGGAAGCCCCCGGAAAGTGGAATCGCGGATAATTGGATTTTCCTCCTGCGGCCGCCGCCCCCAGACCACTTAGCGGCGCGCGAACACATAAAACAAAAGAGTGGAGTAAACGAGGGCAGCGCGGAAAACGGGGGGCGGCGGCGAGATTGCGGATTAAAGTTTCATAGTTTTCGGCCCTAATTGCCTCAGAGCCGGGAAATTTAAAAGGCGGCCGGAAAACTTAAAAGACGTCGCGCAAAATCAACTGTTTGCACGCGCTGCTTATCGAATTAAGGCGGCAATAAACCCGGTTAGAGCGCCGGCCCACCTCACGCGCCAGGCCTCGAAACAAAAGAAAAACGGCATCCCAGAGAGCCGGTTGAGCCGAGCGAATTGGTATTGATGGGTTTGACCTACATCCAGAAGCAATAAAACGTAGGTAATTCGATAAGTTACGATTTTACGAGTGGGGCATCGGACACACTAACGTTTGCGTGAGGAGCTGTGCGATTACATTACGTTATAATCGATACCGCTGCCCGCCTCAATCTCCAGGACAAGGTCTCCATAATTCTATTGACACGATTGATTTGATGGGCAAATTAAACTTTAACACGATAATAGGGCATTGCATTGTCTAATCTAATAAATGTCTAATAAAAAATGAATTATGAATTATAAATCGAAAGGATCGATTATAAAAGTAATCAGGATTTGCACGCCCGACCGAAGCGATTCAAGCCTGATGAAAATTGATCACATGAAGTCGTTTTAAGGTGCGACCTGTGGACCAGCCATTACTCCCGCATAAGCTTGAGCCGACACGTCCAAGGCGGTGAAAGTGAAAACGAACGCCCAATACATTCCGGCTCTGAAGACCCATAGAGATCCCCATGCCTAAATCCCATAGTCGTAAATCCTCCTCGCTCGTTTGTCTCCATCGCCAGCATCATCCTGAGGGGTGGCGCTCAGTAAACACCGGTGCAAATATTTCGTCCGATATTTACGGCGTTGGGAAACCCATAAATTGGACATCTAGATACGTCGCGGCGATGGTGCCGCAGAGGGGGATAGTTCCCACGGTGATAACGGACCCGGGGGCCACGCTGGCAGTGATAAGCGCGGCCGGGCGCGGATTTCCGGCCCGAAATCGCGCTTTTCGCACGGGGATTTGTCGAAAAGTGCGATTGCGATAATGGACTGCGGTTATTGCGGTTTTTTGTTGGGAATATGGGCGGCAAAATTATTGCCTAGGGCGGATTTGCCGCAGTTTCAGCTACAGTGCCGTGTAAACTGTATTGCTTTTATGTTTTTTTTAATCCATTAGCTCAAATGCAAACCATCAATAGCGGGTCTTTCCAAAGCTGATATAAGTTATTTGAAACCGAATATCATTGGAGATATTATATATTTAATATAATATAATATACTGGGCGATTGTTTGAAAAGTATCCACCCCGGATTTCTCAGAAAATTAGGGCAAAAGGGACGTCTTTTGACATGTCTGCCAGTCCCCCTCTTCTCCACTAAGAACCTATCGAAAATTTCAAATGGGATGGATACCTTGGATACCTCATTTGAGCTTTTTGTCAGTAATACAGCTTGCAATTTCTTTTTGAGTGTCAAAATGTAAGATGTCATAAGGTGGGTCATCTCATTTGATTATTTTTTGAGTGTCAAAAGGTATGGTGTCGTACGTGGGTCCCCCCTTTGAATTTTTTTTAAATGTCAAAATGTGAGGTGTCACAAGGTGGGTCATCCCATTTAAAATTGTTTTTTTTTGTGTCAAAATGTGAGGTGTCACAAGGTGGGTCATCCCATTTGAAAATTTTTTGAGTGTCAAAATGTATGGCGTCGTACGTGGCCTCCCCTTTGAATTTTTTTTAAGTGTCAAAATGTGAGGTGTCACAAGGTGGGTCATCCCATTTAAAATTGTTTTTTTGTGTCAAAATGTGAGGTATCACAAGGTGGGACATCCCATTTAAAATTGTTTTCTGGTGTCAAAATGTGAGCTGTCACAAGGAGGGTCATCCCATTTGAAATTGTTTTTTTTGTGTCAAAATGTGAGATGTCACAAGGTGGGTCATCCCATTTAAAATTGTTTTTTAAGTGTAAAAATGTGAGGTTTCACAAGGTGGGTCATCCCATTTAAAATTATTTTTTGGTGTAAAAATGTGACGTTTCACAAGGTGGGTCATCCCATTTAAAATTATTTTTTGGTGTCAAACTGTGACGTGTCACAAGGTGGGTTATCCCACTTGAAATTATTTTTTGGTGTCAAACTGTGACGTGTCACAAGGTGGGTTATCCCATTTGAAATTTTTTTTTGTGTCAAAATGTGAGGTGTCACAAGGTGGGTCATCACATTTGAAATATATTTTGGGTGTCTAAATGTCAGATCATTTGGATCTAGGGTGGGTGGGTGGACACACTATAACGATCCCCTCAGTTGATCCATCAACAACAAATCATCAAAACACAATAACAATAAACAATAAACACAATAATAGTGCACATAAAGTAAACATAATAATAGTCCATAATAAAAAAATTCATTGAAGCATCAAAATTTGGATAAAACGATAAAGTGATAGTTAGGAATGTAAAAATCTGCGCCCGAAGTGGGAGATTTTTTTTTTTTTTTTCTCAAAACTAACTAGCACACACGGTTTAGATAATCATTAATAGGGTGTGTGATTTTTTCCAAAATTTTCTGAAGCAAAAAAAAATCGCGAAATTTCAAGGTATGGAAAAACGTCGATTTTTGGCCAAAACTCGAAAATCACCAAATAGCTTCACCTTATATCAAAATGTTCCCATTGAATGGGAGAATGAGCTGTGTAAATTTGAGCGCTATAAAAAAATTATATGTTTGACAATCCACTCGCAAAGTGCACATTTCATTTCGAGACTCCGAAACTCGCCCGACTTTGGAGCGACGCTGACGGGTTATCTGTTGATGGATTTTCTTCAACTTTGGGGTGAAAATTCTACATTATTCCCGAGTAGAATGGTGCCAGGAAAAATTATCTGGAATTTCGGGGAGCCGAGCAATTGGCATAAAACGAGCGCACCTCCCGAAACCGGCGGCCAGGACAGCTGGCACTGTTCCGTTCCCATAAGAGCTTATATAGAAGCATCTAGTCGATCGAAATGGGCGAAGTATTTTCTTGTTCTCAAAATTAACTAACCTACGGGATTTGGGTGGTCACAAATAGGCTGTGATTTTTTTCACATTTTTCTAAAGCAAAAAAAAAATCGCGAAATTTCAAGGTAAACGTATGGAAAAACATCGATTTTTGGCCAAAACTCGAAAACCACCAAATAACTTCACCTTATACCAAAATGTTCCCAATGAATGGGAGAATGGGTTGTGCAAATTTGAGCGCTCTAAAAAAAATATTTTTTTGACAATCCATTCGCAAAGTGGAGATTTCATTTCGAGCCTCCGAAACTCGCCCGACTTTGGAGCGATGCTGACGGGCTATCTGTTGATGGATTTTCTTCAACTTTGGGAGTGAAAATTCTACATTATTCCCGAGTAGAATGGTGCCAGGAAAAATTATCTGGAATTTCGGGGAGCCGAGCAATTGGCATAAAACGAGCGCACCTCCCGAAACCGGCGGCCAGGACAGCTGGCACTGTTCCGTTCCCATAAGAGCCTATATAAAAGCATCTGGTCGACCGAAACGGGCGTAATATTTTTTTGTTCTCAAAATTAACTAACCTACGGGATTTGGGTGGTCTCAAATAGGGTGTGTGATTTTTTTCAAATTTACTGAAGCAAAAAAAAATTGCAAAATTTCAAGGTAAATGTATGGAAAAACATCGATTTTTGGCCAAAACTCGAAAACCACCAAATAACTCCACCTTACACCAAAATGTTCCCAATGAATGGGAGAATGAGCTGTGTAAATTTGAGCGCTATAAAAAAAATATTTTTTTGACAATCCACTCGCAAAGTTGACATTTCATTTCAAGCCGCCGAAACTCGCCCGACTTTGGAGCGAGGCTGACGGGCTATCTATTGATGGATTTTCTTCAACTTTGGGGGTGAAAATTCTACATTATTCCCGAGTAGAATGGTGCCAGGAAAAATCTTCTGGCACCACTGTGGGCCGAGAAATCGGCATAAAACGAGCGCACCTCCCGAAACCGGTGGCCAGGACAGCTGGCACTATTCCGTTCCCATAAGAGCCTATATAGAAGCATCTAGTCGATCGAAATGGGCGAAGTATTTTCTTGTTCTCAAAATTAACTAACCTACGGGATTTGGGTGGTCACAAATAGGCTGTGTGATTTTTTCACATTTTTCTAAAGCAAAAAAAAAATCGCGAAATTTCAAGGTAAACGTATGGAAAAACATCGATTTTTGGCCAAAACTCGAAAACCACCAAATAACTTCACCTTATACCAAAATGTTCCCAATGAATGGGAGAATGGGTTGTGCAAATTTGAGCGCTCTAAAAAAAATATTTTTTTGACAATCCATTCGCAAAGTGGAGATTTCATTTCGAGCCTCCGAAACTCGCCCGACTTTGGAGCAACGCTGACGGGCTATTTGTTGATGGATTGTCTTCAACTTTGAAGGTGAAAATTGTACATTATTCCCGAGTAGAATGGTGCCAAGAAAAATCTTCTGGTACCTCTGTGAGCCGAGCAATCGGCATAAAACGAGCGCACCTCCCGAAACCGGCGGCCAGGACAGCTGGCACTATTCTGTTCCCGTAAGAGCCTATATAAAAGCATCTGGTCGACCGAAATGGGCGAAATAATTTTTTGTTCTCAAAAATCACTAACCTAGGGGATTTGGGTGGTCACAAATAGGCTGTATGATTTTTTTCAAATTTTTCTGAAGCAAAAAAAAATCGCGAAATTTCAAGGTATGGAAAAACGTCGATTTTTGGCCAAAACTCGAAATCCACCAAATAACTTCACCTTATACCAAAATGTTCCCAATGAATGGGAGAATGAGCTGTGTAAATTTGAGCGCTATAAAAAAAATATTTTTTTGACAATCCACTCGCAAAGTGGACATTTCATTTCGAGCCTCCGAAACTCGCCCGACTTTGGAGCGACGCTGACGGGCTATCTGTTGATGGATTTTCTTCAACTTTGGAGGTGAAAATTCTACATTATTCCCGAGTAGATTGGTGCCAGGAAAAATCTTCTGGCACCTCTGGGGGCCGAGCAATAAGTAAAAAACCGAGCGCACCTCCGAAATCTGAGGCCGGGACAGCTGGCACTATTCCGTTCCCATAAGCGTCAATGTAAATGCACCAGATTTTGTATTTGTTATCAAATATAATTTGTTATGAAGTTAAAGCTGTCAAATATGACATTTCGCAAATCCACAACTGTCAATTAAGACATTTCACATATCCATAACTGTCAAATATGACGTTTCACTACCATTATCAGTAAAATATGATATTTTATTAACGTATAATTGTCAAATCTGACATTTCACGGAACCTTGCCTGTGAAATGTGACGTTTCGCCGCACAATTGTCAACATGACTTTCTACAAACGCACATCTGTCAAATTTGACATTGTAAAGGCACCAGATTTGGCATCAACTGTCAAATATAACGTGTTATGAAGTTAAACTGTCATATATGATATTTCACAAATCCACAACTGTCAATTAAGACATTTCACATATCCATAACTGTCAAATATGACGTTTCACTAATCATTATCAGTAAAATATGATATCTTACTAACGTATAACTGTCAAATCTGACATTTCACAGAACCTTGCCCGTCAAATGTGACGTTTCACCGCACAAATGTCAACCATGACTTTTACAAACGCACATTTGTCAAATTTGACATTGTAAAGACATCAGATTTGGCATCAACTGTCAAATTTAACGTGTCATGAACTTATAGCTGTCAAATATGATATTTCACAAATCCACAACTGTCCATTAAGACATTTCACAAATCCATAACTGTCAAATATGACGTTTTACTACCATTATCAGTAAAATATGATATTTTACTAACGTATAACTGTTAAATTTGACATTTCACAGAACCTTGCTCATCAAATGTGACGTTTCACCGCACAACTGTTAAACATGACTTTTTGCAAACGGACAGCTGTCAAATTTGACATTCTAAAGGCACCAGATTTAGCATCAACTATCAAATATAAGGTGTTAGGAACTTTAAGCTGTCAAATATAACATTTCACAAATCCACAACTGTCAATTAAAACATTTCACAAATCCATGTCACATATTGTCAAATTTCAATGTCAAATATGACGTTTTACTGCCATTATCCGTAAAATATGATATTTTACTAACGTATGACTGTCAAATTTGACATTTCACAGAACCTTGCCCGTCAAATGTAACTTTTCACCGCACAGCTGTCAAATATGACTTTACAAACGCACATCTGTCAAATTTGACATTTCACCAACCTATAACTACCAAATGTGATGTTTCACTAACCATTATCGGTAAAATATGATAGATTAGATTAGATTAGATTAGATTTATTTCCAAAACAAATGTTTACATTCATGGATGGGTCATTGTATAATAAAATAGTACCTCATAACATAAAGAACTTAACTTGAAATTAGATAAATATAAATATAGTGCATAATTGCATTATGCATAGTGCATAAAATTTGGTGCATAATTAATATCGTAAAAAACATAAATAATTATGATTACAAACACATACACTATTCTTATCAATAAACAGATATTGGGTGGGTCATGTATAATAAAATAGAACCTTATAATATAAAGAACCTAACTAGAAATTAGAGACATATATATATATATACAGGGTGTCTCTAAATTACGTGGACATGGCTTAACCACAGATTACTGGGATCAAAAAACATATTTATGTTTTATACACAACCGGTCTACTGATAATAACAATATTATGTCAAAATATGAGTTATACCCGTATAAAGTGTCATACCAAACAACATCCAAATCAATGTAAACATTCTCTTTTTATAAGCAAATTTTGATTTGTTTAAAATAATTTTGAAACTGAATTCTGGCCAAACCAAACGCATTTGTATATAGATAAGTTTTGTTAAATCGTCTTCTTTTGATCCCAGTAATCTGTTGTTAAGCCATGCCCACATAATTTAGAGACACCCTGTATAAATACTACTAACATCTTCAAATTTGTTGTATTTATAAAATCGTAAATAACACAAATGTTGAAAACAACATAGACGTATTGCTTATCAACAAACAGAAGTTGTAAATATAAACTAAAATATCACTGACGAGACATTAGACAGTTGGGCGTTTATTTATCGATTATCACAGTAATTTATATATTCCTCGATCGTATGAAAACATTGTTGTGTCAAAAGTTGTTGTGATATTATTTTATTAATGTACAACTCGTCGGTTTGGTGTTACAAGGTGCATGTAACATTGTTTCAATGTTTAGGTCTATAGTATTACCCATATATTAAGTTAAGTCTATATATCAAGTTAGGGATATATATCAAATTAATATATATCAAGGTCTATATATTAAGTTTTCAACATGGGACCTTTCAACTTGCTGGAAGGTTAAAATCGGTTTATTAGGAATCTGTCATAAAAACATATCTATTTACACAGCAAAATATCTCATTTTCTGTAATAGCAAACATATTTAAAATCCTAATTCCCAAATTTGCACATACAACCTTATAACATTAAACCGACGACTGTCAAATCTGTCATTGCACATACCTTGAAACTAACTTTGACTTGTCCTCGACAGCAACCTACCCTTTATCTTTTTCTAAATGAGTATTTTCTGGTTTGTACAAAAATATGTAATCGTCCAACAATACCGTGATGTTAGTTCACCGCAATGTTAATCGTCCAACTTTTTGCTCGGTGTGCTTTAGTCTTTTGACGAAATTCGACCTGGACTTCGGCCTAGGCCGCGACGTCGACTTGTCCTCGACCTCAACCAACTCCTCCATCTTTCTAAGCCCGTATTTTTTATGTACAAAAATTTGTACGTGACACTCATCTACGCAATATTATATTCCAACTTTTTGCTGGGGGTTCTTTGATATTTCGACGCAATTCGACCTGGACTTCGGCCTAGGCCGCGACGTCGACTTGTCCTCGACCTCAACCTACTCCTCCACCTTTTTCAATCCGTATTTTTTGTGTACGAATATTTGTATGCGAGGCCCATCAACGCAATATTAATCTTCCAACTATTTGCTTGATGTCCTTTGTTATTTCGACGCAATTCGATCTGGACTTCGACCTAGGCCGCGACGTTGACTTGTCCTCGACTTCAACCTACTCCTCCATTTTTGCAAATCCGTATTTTTTGTGTACGAAAATTTGCACGCGACCCTCATCTACGCAGTATTAATCTTCCAACGTTTTGCTCGGTGTCCTTTGGTCTTTCGCGGTCTGTTTTCGTTTTCGTTCGAACTTTTAATTATGCAACATTAATTCACCGGTGCCTGGGCGGTTTCCCTTTTTGTCCCGCGACGGCCGCATAATTCATGAACTCCCCGCCTCCCCCGTCCGGCGGCCGCGAGTTAAAAGCGGATTTTCTTGCGCCCCCATGATTTATTTATGCGGGGGTGTGGGGGCGGCCGCCGCCGCAGCCGGCACGACGCAGAATCAACATCGGAATTAATAAAACATGAACCGCACGGGAGAGCGCGCTCTGCTAATAAATCAGCGGGCCGCTCGTCCATCTAACGCAAACACTATTAATTATGGAGCGGGCGGCGGCTGCTGCTTTTTCGGGGGGGCGCCACGTAATGAACGTGCGCGCTATAAATTTTTCACGAAATAATGGATGTTTGTCGACGGGATGATGGACGCTAAATGGTGGCGAAAAATTCGCTCGCGGGGTGGAAATTGGATTTTGCACCAGCGCCTTGTGCATTACAGGGTGAATCGGATTGCTTTTTTGGCACAGAATTAACGCCCCTCCGTCGAAACCGAGCGCTCTGTGTGTAATCGCCGGCTCACAAATTACGGCCGTCACTTGTGCGGTTTTAATCCGTGTAACGAACTAATGGGTTACAAAATTTAATGCGCGGTTCCTTCCTTCCGCGGGGTAATGAGGCTTCAAGCGCCACATCCACCAGAGTTAACGATACATTTAATTACGACGTTACAACACACGAGAATTAGCATTGGTAAA
This sequence comes from Othius punctulatus, assembly GCA_951805005.1. NCBI lineage: Eukaryota > Metazoa > Arthropoda > Insecta > Coleoptera > Staphylinidae > Othius > Othius punctulatus. The sequence continues at coordinate 2,838,528 of OX638143.1, read as the reverse complement.
TACCAGCGTTGATGGATAAGGAAGTCGAGGCAAGCAACTACCAGCCGATCATCCCGCCGAGCGATTAAAGCAATTAGGGGCCCGATTTTTTCCCCAAAGAGGCACTTAATTGGGACGTAATTCCGCAGGAGAGGCGCCCCGACGCCGGCGTCGGTAACCCGATGCGGCGCCCTCGAGGGGGCGGCTGCAATTAAAATCTCGAGACTTGATGATCGATCTCGGCGACTAATCCTGAACTGGGGGTTCGAATCGGCGCCCGGGAGTCCCGCAGGAATTCCGGGTCCGAAAATAGAGCGCCGCGACGCCGGCCCCGTTTGTTCCCGCAAATAGAACGCTGGAGAGCGTTCTGCCCGGAATTTACAAGGAAACCCCATCAAGGCCGATTCCAACGGCTGCATCGTGGGCTTCGTTATGTCGCTTCGAGTAGTAGATATGTGGTTCCTAACGCCGAAAACTGCCTGGTGGATCGATCACAACTGCATATTTGCTACGTAATCGAAGGACCAGGCGAGTTGTATCGCCAATGTAAATGAAAAGGTAATTAAAATTCGTAGGTTTGGAAATTACGTGGACTATAATTAATATGTAACAATAATAAATACACAACGATGTATACCGGCGAAGGTAACGAATTGAAGTCTCGTCTACTCTGCCCGCTTACAACTAATTTTTGAGTTACTGGGGTGGGGCGCAATTTGAATTATGCACCGCGGGGGGTGACTTGAAGATGTTCCCTGATTGGTGCGGCATTTCGTTTTGGTAAACCATGTTGCCACACTTGGTTCTTACAATCCTTGGGTAATTCCTCTATCTGGCATTTCTGAGGATTCCTAATGCGGTGCAATAAATATGTTTTGGATTTCCCGGTCGCTAATTCTATTTGCCGAAGTGGCAATCCTTGCTCAATAAACAGCTTAAGGTGCCTTTAGTGCCTTAAGCCTTAAGGCACCATCAGCCTTAAGGTGATCTTTATGCGCACCGCAATTTACTCAAGCACTTCTCGGTGAATATAACGGGCAGCTAATAGCCACTCCAATAACTCCTCTTTTCAATCTTAATACAAATGTGTCTGCTGCAATAAAAGCCAAATACCGAGAATACACTTTAAAACAGATTTGGGTTCGACGCTGTGGAATAGCGCCGAAACAATATTATACCTTGATTCAAATTTAGATTATTTTGAACACTATAACTGTAGGTTTTTTAAATATCAATGAACTCGTTTTTTCGTTACAATTGTCGTTACAATTGCAGTTTTTTTTTTAATAGTGTGTCAACAATGTGTCGGCTGTATTCAAAATAGTAGCAATTTAAATCCAATTTATAAATTTGGCAAAGCAAAACCTATATTTTTCGTATGTTGCCACTAAGATTGTAAAAGATTATGAAGAATATACGGATACGACCGCCGGAATGCGATAAATTAAATTAAAACCAGAACCCGCAAAGGTAAACAGCCTCTGGGGGCCCGGCAACCAGGAAGGCAGGCGCGCGCTTTAGTCCATTCCGCGATTGTATTCCCGCAGACCATTAAGGCAACACTAAAAATCCGCTCGTAACTCAATTGCCGCTCACATTCATCCTACTTCCTCATTGTGCCTTAACGGCGGGCGTGACTGTCTCGGCGTGTCCGCATGAGAGTCGAACGGATATTCCCAAGCCGTTTGACGACCCAAAAACTTTCTCTACCCCGCACGCGCCTAATTGGACTTTCAGTGTCCTAGCCCCGCTCAAAATATGCGCCATATATGGGGCTAAGTCCCCATAGAAAGATTTGAAAATGTGCCGCTTGGTAGAGCACCCAGTTGGAAAATCGTAAAATCGATGATTTTCCGATCAAATCGACTAAAAAAAAATCCGAAAAATCGCGATTTTTTAAGTAGCTCTAAATGACCTTAGAGTCACTAAGCCTTGCCTAGACCAATTGGACCCTCCGGATTCCAATGAGCACACTTTCAAAATCGACGATTTTCCGATCAAATCGACTAAAAAAAAAATCCGAAAAATCGCGATTTTTCAAGTTGCTCCAAATGACCTTAGAGACACAAGCCTAGACCAATTGGACCCTCCCGATTCCAATGAGCACACTTTCAGTGTCCTAGCCCCAGCGGTTCTCGAGATATCCGCCCTCAAAGTTGGGAAATTTGAAAAAATAGCAAAAAAGGGCTGATAAAATTAAACTTCTAAATGCACCGTCCAATCTCGATGCCGATAGTCTCATTCGATTCAGGGGGGGCAACGGTCCATACCAGACTACACTTGATATACTTCAGAAGACGTTTTAATTTTCGAAATTTTCGAAAATGTGGCGTTTTTTGCCATCTCGATGAAATTCCATTACGAAAACGCCTCAACCGATTCGGACGAAATTTGGAGGGTTCATAGAGGGTCAAAATACAAGCACAATGAGCCATAGTGGGCCTCCGTGGGCGATCGCGTTTGTCCAGGGGGGGCTTGAGAAGAGAGAAATATTTTTCAAAAACGTATTTTTTTCATTTCCCAATCTACACTTATGAGATTCTATTTCACCATTAGATGGTATTTTCATGCTTTTTTCATTCGTATTATTTGATTGTTCTCTTCGATGTGACCTGCAAATTGAGGCAGGCAAGGTGCAAAGCGTTTAATTCGGTGCGCGGTAAACCGCTTTTGGCTTCTCAAGGACAATTATCTCTCAACGAGCGAGAAAATCGCTACGGTGCTGCGCCACAAAACGCGAAATCACTTCCTCAAATTAGGAGCAATAATGAGGCGCTTCCTATCCATTGTTGCGCGAACCACCTGACCTGGCAGCCTCACATCCAGGATTGTGGTTTGGCGAGAGCCAGGAAATTACAATTAGCTTATGGAAATATTTTTTTACGGCCCAAAAATGCATGGCCCATAAATGTATGTCGATTTTTGGCCAAAACTCGAAAACCACCAAATAACTTCACCTTATACCAAAATGTTCCCAATGAATGGGTGACTGAGCTGTGTAAATTTGAGCGCTATAAAAAAAATATTTTTTTGACAACCCACTCGCAAAGTTGACATTTAATTTCGAGCCTTCGAAACTCGCCCGACTTTGGAGCGACGCTGATGGGTTATCTGTTGATGGATTTTCTTCAACTTTGGAGGTGAAAATTCTACATTATTCCCGAATAGAATGGTGCCAGGAAAAATTATCTGGCATTTCGGGGAGCCGAGCAATTGGCATAAAACGAGCGCACCTCCCGAAACCGGCGGCCAGGACAGCTGGCACTGTTCCGTTCCCATAAGAGCCTATATAAAAGCATCTGGTCGACCGAAATGGGCGAAATATTTTTTTGTTCTCAAAAGTAACTAACCTACGGGATTTGGGTGGTCACAAATAGGCTGTGTGATTTTTTTCAAATTTTTCTGAAGCAAAAAAAAAATCGCGAAATTTCAAGGTATGGAAAAACGTCGATTTTTGGCCAAAACTCGAAAACCACCAAATAACTTCACCTTATACCAAAATGTTACCAATGATTGGGAGAATGAGCTGTGTAAATTAGAGCGCTATAAAAAAAATATTTTTTTGACAATCCACTCGCAAAGTTGACATTTCATTTCGAGCCTCCGAAACTCGCCCGACTTTGAAGCGACGCTGACGGTCTATCTGTTGATGGATTTTCTTCAACTTTGGAGGTGAAAATTTTCTACATTATTCCCGAGTAGAATGGTGCCAGGAAAAATTATCTGGCATTTCGGGGAGCCGAGCAATCGGCATAAAACGAGCGCACCTCCCGAAACCGGCGGCCAGGACAGCTGGCACTTTTCCGTTCCCATAAGAGCCTATATAAAAACATCTGGTCGACCGAAATGGGCGAAATATTTGTTTGTTCTCAAAAATAACTAATTTGGATTTGGGTGGTCACAATTAGGCTGTGTGATTTCTTTTCAAATTTTTCTGAAGTAAAAAAAAAATTGCGAAATTTCAAGGTATGGAAAAACGTCGATTTTTGGCCAAAATCAAAAACCACAAAATAACTTCACCTTATACCAAAATGTTCCCAAGGAATGGGAGAATGGGTTGTGTAAATTTGAGCGCTCTAAAAAGAATATTTTTTTGACAATCCACTCTCAAAGTTGACATTTCATTTCGAGCCTCCGAAACTCGCCCGACTTTGGAGCGACGCTGACTGGTTATCTGTTGATGGATTTTCTTCAACTTTGGTGGTGAATATTCTACATTATTCCCGAGCAGAATGGTGCCAGGAAAAATTATCTGGCATTTCGGGGAGCCGAGCAATTGGCATAAAACGAACGCACCTCCCGAAACCGGCGGCCAGGACAGCTGGCACTCTTCCGTTCCCATAAGAGCCTATATAAAAGCATCTGGTCGACCGAAATGGGCGAAATATTTTTTTGTTCTCAAAAATAACTAACCTACGGGATTTGGGTGGTCACAAATAGGCTGTGTGATTTTTTTCAAATTTTTCTGAAGCAAAAAAAATCGCGAAATTTCAAGGTAAATGTATGGAAAAACGTCGATTTTTGGCCAAAACTCAAAAACCACCAAATAACTTCACCTTATACCAAAATGTTCCCAATGAATGGGAGAATGACCTGTGCAAATTTGAGCGCTATAAAAAAAATATTTTTTTGACAATCCACTCGCAAAGTTGACATTTCATTTCGAGCCTCCGAAACTCGCTCGACTTTGGAGCGACGCTGACGGGCTATCTGTTGATGGATTTTCTTCAACTTTGGAGGTGAAAATTCTACATTATTCCCGAGTAGAATGGTGGCAGGAAAAATTATCTGGCATTTCGGGGAGCCGAGTAATTGGCATAAAACGAGCGCACCTCCCGAAACCGGCGGCCAGGACAGCTGGCACTGTTCCGTTCCCATAAGAGCCTATAAAAGCATCTGGTCCACCGAAATGGGCGAAATATTTTTTTGTTCTCAAAAATAACTAACCTACGGGATTTGGGTGGTCACAAATAGGCTGTGTGATTTTTTTCAAATTTTTCTGAAGCAAAAAAAAATCACGAAATTACAAGGTATGGAAAAACGTCGATTTTGGGCCAAAACTCAAAAACCACCAAATAACTTCACCTTATACCAAAATGTTCCCAATGAATAAGAGAATGAGCTGTGTAAATTTGAGCGCTATAAAAAAAATATTTTTTTGACAATCCACTCGCAAAGTGGGCATTTCATTTCGAGCCTCCGGAACTCGCCCGACTTTGGAGCGATGCTGACGGGTTCTGTGTTGAGGGATTTTTTTCAACTTTGGAGGTGAAAATTCTATATTATTCCCGAGTAGAATGGTGCCAAGAAAAATCTTCTGGCACCTCTGTGAGCCGAGCAATCGGCATAAAACGATCGCACCTACCGAAACCGGCGGCCAGGACAGCTTGCACTGTTCCGTTCCCATAAGAGCCAATGTAAAGGCAACGGCACGTTTATTTCAGCGATTTAAACGGATTTCAGCCGTGGGCTTTACGCCCTTTGCGTAAGCGTGTTATATGAATAAGTAGTTGATACGTCGTGTTCATGAGGACTTGTAATCTTCCATCGATTGAATTAAATTCGACACGGTAATCCCGTAATCTACAACCAAACCCGGCTTACTTTCCACGTTCAATCAAGACCCCAACAACCGTTTACGCTTAACGCTCTCTTGAGCACCGCCACACATCATTCCTTCGATTCAGCGATATGGCTCGAGATGAAATCTTGCTGCACTCCACCTTCCGACAATCCGCATCCACCTTCCGCCATCTAAATCACGTCCCGTTTGCCGTCTCCGCTGTGTTTGCTGAAGAGACTGCGTGGAAGCCGCTGCACAGATCGCATCTCGTCTTCAGGCTTGCCTTCCGCGAGCTAAATCACGTTCGAGGGCGTCTTCGGCGCGCGGGACCGCAGCTGTGGCTCTGCCCACGATAAATTTCACGACGATCAACATTTAATTACGATCAGATAGCAACGCGCGGTTGCGTTCCCGTCCACAATCGGCGGGCGCGATCGACCAGAGAAGGCCGGGAGAGTGGCGTTTATGCCTTTTCCCATGCAGCCAGATGCATCCTGCAGCAGATAAGGATCTCAGTTGGCGTGGACGCCGATAAGGCGCGCAATTATCGTGAGGGGTGGCCTCGGGGGGAGAAGAGGGACCTGAATTACCGAAGGATGGATTCTGGCTTGTATGGATTACTGGTCAATTTAAATCAGATACCTGGAAACATGTTGAAGTTCGGTATCAACTGCATACCTAGTGAAGACGGCCAAGTAGTAAACGAAACGTGTGGAAGTTCGGTATCAACTGAATACCTAGTGAAGACGGCCAAGTAGTAAACGAAACGTGTGGAAGTTCGGTATCAATTGAATACCTAGTGAAGACGGCCACGTAGTAAACGAGGGGGAACCTCGGGGGGGAAGAGAGGACCTGAATTACTGAAGGATGGATTCTGGCTTATATGGATTACTGGTCAATTTAAATCAGATACCTGGAAACGTGTGGAAGTTCGGTATCAACTGAATACCTAGTGAAGACGGCCAAGTAGTAAACGAAATGTGTGGAAGTTCGGTATCAACTGAATACCTAGTGAAGACGGCCAAGTAATAAACGAAATGTGTGGAAGTTCGGTATCAACTGAATACCTAGTGAAGACGGCCACGTAGTAAACGAAATGTATGTTTCACATGGGTTCGATACCTGGGTCTGCATTTCTAGGGTGGTTTTTCTGCACTTCTCCCATAACCTTGCAATTTACCAGGATTTATCGCCCTTGGGGGCGGAAATGTCGCGTAAATTCACGATGACCCCATCAATCAGGCTCATTTGCCTTGATTTTTTTATGGCTTGATTGTGCAGGTTTAATGGCACCGTCCTTTTCCCTGTGTTTATTTGCATGCCGCCGCCGAAGCGCGATAACCGGCTGCGATGTCACCGCGACGCGGGGCCATAAATCATCGCCCGCTCACAAAGGCATGCACACGCATGCGAGCATCATCGGGGGGAATCCGAAACGTTGTCACATCAAATTGCAGCTAATTCCGCTCCTTTTGTCGCCGTCCGCTTAATCCGCTGGATGCGCCATCAATCATCATCCCGACGTGGCGGGAGCGCACCGCCAGCCGCCCCCGGCGGCTCATCAAGTGGCCCATGAAAGTTTGCGCCACCCCCGGCACGAATTGCTCTGCAGGTGTAACTGTCGGAGGTGTTAATTAAGATGGAATATTTCGGGGGGCGCTGTGGCAGTTCTGTTTTACGGCGGGGGCGGGAAATTATTACGCGCGTTATGTTCGCAATTATCGTTTATTGTGCGCACTTTAAGTAATTTCGCCGGAATTGCGTTGGAACTCCACGGGCATGTCACTTACGTCGTTAATTTTGAAGGGCCGAGGGGCGGAGATACATGCCTGCTTCTTGTTACTTAAACCGCTATAAACGTGAAGTTGTAACGATCCATTTTAGCACAAATAATTTGCTGGTTGCCTGTAGCCATGATAATATTTTGGCCCTGTTTTATAAGAGTATAAACACGTAAAATATAGCTATTTGTGCAATAAGGGCGGAAAGTGGTGCATTGTTGTACATTGGGGCAATTCCCCGAGAGCAACAATGGCACTTTGCGCTCGAATTGCACATAAGGTTGTTCCTACGATTTATTGGTTCATAATCTCTTAGCTCTTAATTTTAGAACTTGTAACTTAATGACAGCAATTAATTATTATTATTCAAGATTCTACAATAAATTAGCAAAGTTTTATGCAAAATTACTAAATTTGCAAATATAAAAAAAATACGTTGAAACTTGAAAGATTTTTCTTAAGAAAATCGTTAATTCAAGATTCTACAATAAATTAGCAAAGCTTTATGCAAAATTACTAAATTTGCAAATATTAAAAAATACGTTGAAACTTGAAAGATTTTTCATAAGAAAATCGTTAATTATGCGTATGGCAGGTTACAGTAATTATGATTGACCTACTAAATGACATGTAATTCCCTGAGAGGGAATTGCCGGCCAATTTCCCGAGAGCAACAATGGCACTTTGCTCCCGAAATCGCTATGTAAGCTGGCAGGACAACTTTCAAATATGTGCAATAACTACATTCGAAATTTATGTAAAATCATTACAATGCAAAATTACACACAAAATTGGAAAATCTGGTGGATACATTTTCCAATTTTTGTGTAATTATGCAATTTGATTTTTGAAGTCACCAAGTTGCTGTACCAATATTTGGAAAATTTCAAGTTATTGTATAGTTTGTGTAGTGACTGTTTGTGTAGTGACTACTAGTGTATGAGTAGTACTACAAAACTACATTCAAAATTTACGTAAAATCATTACAATGCATAATTACACACAAAATTTGAAAATCTGATGTATACATTTTCCAATTTTGTGTGTAATTATGCAATTTGATTTTTGAAGTCACCAAGTTGCTGTACTAATATTTGGAAAATTTCAAATTATTTTCTAGTTTGTGTAGTGACTGTTTGTGTAGTGACTACTAGTGAATGAGTAGTACTGCAAAACTACATTCGAAATTTATGTAAAATCATTACAATGCATAATTACACACAAAATTGGAAAATCTGGTGTATACATTTTCCAATTTTGTGTGTAATTATGCAATTTGATTTATTTGGAAGTTACCAAGTTGCTGTGCTAATATTTGGAAAATTTCAAATTATTTTCTAGTTTGTGTAGTGACTGTTTGTGTAGTGACTACTAGTGTATGAGTAGTACTACAAAACTACATTCGAAATTTACGTAAAATCATTACAATGCATAATTACACACAACATTGGAAAATCTGCTGTATACATTTTCCAATTTTGTGTGTAATTGTGCATTGTAATGATTTTACAAAAATTTCGTATGTAGTTACGAAATTGGTACCAAGTTGCTGTACTAATTAGAAAATTTCAAGTTATTTTCTAGTTTGTGTAGTGACTGTTTGTGTAGTGACTACTAGTGTATGAGTACTGTCTCTTTAATATCTTTAATGATTATGGAAATATCGTAGTTTTTAGAAAATCACATTTTCCAGTTTCTTTAGAATAATTTCTAAACTGCTCTGACTTTTGAAAATGTTTCAACATTATCTGAACCAGCATACAAAACTGCATAACATTGCCCAGATCTCTAGGTTCCAAAATAAGAAAGATACCCATGCAATCCTACTATTTAGGACACCCTGTATAACTTGAAAAATATCGATATATTCCCAATCAAGAAAGTTGCGCTGTAAATTTTAGAACTTATAACTTGCTGACAGCAATTAAATATTATTATTATTATTATTCAAGATTCAACAATAAATTAGCAAAGTATTATGCAAAATTTCTAAATTTGCAAAAAAAAAAACGTTGAAAATTGGCAGATTTTTAATTTTAAAATCATCATTAATTGTGACTAGAAATATCTCATGATTATACATTAAAATTTTTATGCCAAAAATGAATTTTTGTCTCCCATTTTCGATATTGAATGTTTTGGTACTAATTTTTGTCTTCGCCATGTAATTACTGTCTCTTTAATATCTTTAATAATTATGGAAATATCGTAGTTTTTAGAAAATCGCAATTTTCAGTTTCTTTAGAATTATTTCTAAACTGCCCGGACTTTTGAAAATGTTTCAACATAATCTGAAGCAGCATACAAAGCTGCATAACATTGCCCAGATCTCTAGCTTTTCAAAGTAAGAAAGATACCCATGCAATCCTAGTATTTAGGACACCCTGTATAACTTGAAAAATATTGATTATATTCCCAATCAAGAAAGTTGCGCTCTTAATTTTAGAACTTATAACTCATGACAGCAATTAAATATTATTATTATTATTATTCAAGATTCTATAATAAATTAGCAAAGTTTTATGCAAAATTTCTAAATTTGCAAAAATAACAAAATACGTTGAAACTTGAAAGATTTTAATTTTAAAATCATCATTAATTGTGACTAGGAATACCTCATGCTTATACATTTAATTTTTTATGCCAAAAATGAACTTTTGTCTCCCATTTTTCGATATTGAATGTTTTGGTACTAATTTTTTTTTTCACAATGTAATTTTGAGATTTCAAGTTTTCAAAATACTAATTCCATTTTGTTGCCTCCTATTTTTCGATATTGAATTACATATTAGGTACTAATATTTTTTTGACAATATAATTTTAGAATTTCAAGTATATTCCATGAGGTATTCAAGGACTACCTCATGATTATACATTTAATTTTTATGCCAAAAATGAATGTTTGTCTCCCATTTTTGGATATTGAATATTTTGGTACTATTTTTTTTTCTTCACAATGTAATTTTGGTATTTCATGTTATCAAAATATTAATTAAATATTTTGCCTGTTAGTTTTCGATATTGAATTACAAATTAATAATTTGCTTTTTGAAAATGTGATTTTTAAAACTATCCAAATTTGTGTACAGTGAAACACATAAAAATCTCCGCATTTGTATTGTGTACTGTCTGTGTAATGATTTGGCCACATTCGAAATTTGTATCCAGTGACTACAAGTGAAACACGCCCAAATTTTGACTAAATTAAGTACTTTTGCGATCAGCTAAGACCAGAATACCAATATTTTGGACTTACATTCGATTTTAAGACCAGAATACCAATATTTTAGACTTTCATTGGATTTTAAGACCAGAATACCAATATTTTGTACTTTTTTTAAATGTGATTTTAAAAACTATCCAAATTTGTGTACAGTGAATCACAGAAAATTCTGTTTGTATTGTGTACTGTCTGTGTATTGATTTGACCACATTCGAAATTTGTGTCTAGTGACTCCAAGTGAATCACGCCCAAATATTGACTAAATTAAGTAGTTTTGCGGTCAGCTAAGACCAGAATATCAATATTTTGGAATTACATTGCATTTTAAGACCAGAATACCAATATTTTAGACTTACATTGGATTTTAAGTCCTGAATACCAATATTTTGTTCTTTTTTTTAATGTGATTTTAAAAACAATCCAAATTTGTGTTCAGTGAATCATAGAAAATTCTGTTTGTATTGTGTACTGTCTATTTTTCCATATTGAATTACAAATTAATATTTTTTTTTAAATGTGATTTTAAAAATTATCCAAATTTGTGTACAGTGAATCACAGAAAATTCTGTTTGTATTGTGTACTGTCTGTGTATTGATTTGGCCACATTCGAAATTTGTGTCTAGTGACTCCAAGTAAAACACCCAAATTTTGACTAAATTAATTAGTATTGCGATCAGCTAAGACCAGAATACCAATATTTTGAACTTAAATTGGATTTTAAGACCAGAATACCAATATTTCGGACTTACATTGGATTTTAAGACCAGAATACCAATATTTTGTGTTTTTTTTAAGTGTGATTTTAAAAACTATCCAAATTTGTGTTCAGTGAATCATAGAAAATTCTGTTTGTATTGTGTACTGTCTATTTTTCCACATTGAATTACAAATTAATATTTTTTTTTAAATGTGATTTTAAAAATTATCCAAATTTGTGTACAAATCACGGAAAATTCTGTTTGTATTGTGTACTGTCTGTGTATTGATTTGGCCACATTCGAAATTTGTGTCTAGTGACTCCAAGTAAAACACCCAAATTTTGACTAAATTAATTAGTATTGCGATCAGCTAAGACCAGAATACCAATATTTTGGACTTACATTGGATTTTAAGACCAGAATACAAATATTTTGGACTTACATTAGATTTTAAGACCGGGATACTAATATTTTGGGCTTACATTTGATTTTCGGACCAAAACATCAATATTTTGGACTTAAATTTGATTTTCGGACCAGAATATCAATAGTTTGGACTTATATTTGGTTTTTAAAGCAGTATTGTGGATCTACTTTTGATTTTCACACAAGAATACCATTTTTACGTATTACGTTTTCGACTTACATTTGATTTTTAAACCAGTATACTATTTGTTTGGACTTTCATTTGAGTTTTAGAGAAGAATGCCAATATTTTGGATCTACTTTTGATTTTCGGACCAGAATACCAATATTTTGGACGTACTTATGATTATTAGACCAAAATACCTAATATTTTGAAAGCTTCTGCTGTGAAAATCTGTAGATACTGCTTGAATCTGTTAAATTTTGTCAATGTTTGGTATCCCAGTTCTAAAATGTAAACACCTATCAGATTTTTAAGTGAAACAGTTCACATACGTCAAATTCTCAATCAAAATCGTCGAAATCTGCCAAATTTTCAATTGCAACTGTAAAAATATGTCAAATTTTTAGCTTCGGCTATGAAAACCTGCCAATTTTTTAATACGTACTGCCAAAAGTTGTATATTTTTGATGTCCTAATGCAAACGTTTAGTTTTTGTGATCTTTTTAAGATCTCTTAGACGTTTAGTCTTTGTGATATCTTTGAAATCTCTTAGATGTTTAGTCTTTGTAATCTCTTAGACGTTTAGTCTTTGTGATCTCTTTGAAATCTCTTAGACGTTTAGTCTTTGTGATCTCTTAGATGTTTTGTATTTGTGATCTCTTTGAGATCTCTTAGACGTTTAGTCTTTGTGATCTCATAGATGTTTTGTATTTGTGATCTCCTTGAGATCTCTTAGACGTTTAGTCTTTGTAATCTCTTTGAGATCTCTTAGACGCTTAATCTTTGTGATCTCTTAGACGTTTATTTGTGTGATTACTTTGAGATTTCTTAGATGTTTAATCTTTGTGATCTACTTTTGAGTTTCACACGAGAACACCATATTTTTGACTTACATTTGATTTTTAAACCAGTATACTATTTGTTTGGACTTACATTTGGGTTTGGAGAAGAATGCCAATATTTTGGATCTACTTTTGATTTTCACACGAGAGTACCAATATTTTGGCCGTACTTTTTATTTTTAGACTAAAATACCTAATATTTTGAACATACTTTCGATTTTCAGGCCAGAATACCGATATTCCTGGCGTACTTTTGATTTTTCTGTAGCATCGTATTTAAGTTAATTGCAAATGGGATAATTTGACAACATTTGTCTCTAGTTTCTACTGAATTATTAAATCCAATTACTTAATAATTTTCTGATCAGTTTATTCATCATTTAATTCCAAAACTCAGAGTGATGGTAGATAGATATATGGATATTTATTCATCATTTGGGCTACATTACAATAATATTAATAGTATAGTCATATGATCGTCAATTTTATGAATTATATTAGTGCTGAGTTATTGATTTTACGTAATATTACATGTTTTTTTAACTAATTTGATCTCTAGTTTATAAATTAAAGACGAGCCACTTGCAAATCCGCGGAAACTTAACTGGCAGCGTCTAAATATTATTAAACACTGGGAGCCGGGTATGCGAAAAATCGCGTTTTACGCTCCAAAGTACACAAACCGTATAATCCCGGCGGCTTTGAGGCATATTTTAAACAAGACGGGATATAAATGAAGCCATCCGTGCGCAGTTCAGCAAGTTTAGACGCAAGTTACGGCCATGCCCTATTGTTTTACAACTTTAACGATTTGTTATGTTCGCATATGCAGCGCCGCAGCTTTGCATAACAATCTGCTTTACGATCCCGTAATGACTGATTATCTCCCCATTGTCGAATTCGAATGCGAAAACAGCGCGATGCCCGTAATGACCGTGGGAGTTGATAAGTGCCCATAAAAGTTCGGAAGATAAATGGCCAATAAAAAGCGCCGCACTCTGTCGCGATCGAGATGAGAACAACCGACCCACAGCTCGACGAATTTACATTTTAATCTTGTAATTAAGCGGGCGGTTTAATTCATAATTAGATGATTTGGCATGAACTGATTGTGGCAAATGAACACAAGATGAAAGTGGGATGACAATGTGTTAAACCAACTTGAACCACGCAGTTTAAGTTTAAAATTGGTAAAATTTCTTTAGATTTAATCAATTAATCAAATCAATTTTATTGTTAAAATGCAGAATTAAATGAGTATTGGTTAGAAATTTATCCCAGCCATAGTACAATAAAAATAATAATAATAATATACAAGGTGCTTCAAAAGGCTTGGTCTAAACTTAAGGGTGTGATGTGGGATGCTCTACGAAGCAAAAACTGTTAATAAACCTATGTCTTATTCCCAACCGTTGTCAAGTTACAGATTTCTTTGTTTTTATCATGTTCTGTTAAATCAAGTCATAATAAAAAATAAGTTATGTTATATTATGACCGAATTAGCATTTTAATACTACACCTAAATGTTTGGAACAAACCTTTTGGATCACCCTGTATGCAAATTTAATTAAAAACTGTCGAAATCTGCCAAAAATTACAATTATAGTTGTCAAAATCTGTTAAAGTTTTAACAACTTTCTAAATGGGTACAATTCCAGACTGAGACATTCAAAATCTATAAAATTCAAAGCATCTGCTGTGAAAATCTGTAAATTTTTCAGTAGATACTGCCTGAATCTGTTAAGTTTTGTCAATGTTTGATGTCCCATTTTTGGAAATGTAAACATCTATCAGATTTTTAAGTGCAATAGTTCACACACGTCAAATTCTCAATTTAAACCGTCGAAATCTGTAAAGTTTTGTATTGCAACTGTCAAAATATGTCAAATTCTTAGCTTCGGCTGTGAAAACCTGCCAATTTTTTAATAGATACTGCCAAAATTTGTCTATTTTTGATGTCCCAGCGCAAACGTTTAGTTTTTGTGATCTCTTTGAAATCTCTTAGACGTTTAGTCTTTGTGATCTCTTAGACGTTTAGTATTTGTAATCTCTTTAAAATCTCTTAGACGTTTAGTCTTTGATCTCTTTGAAATATACTAGACGTATAGTCTTTGTGATCTCTTTGAAATCTCTTAGACGTTTAGTCTTGTTTAGTCTAATCAAAACAGTCGAAATCTGTCAATTTTCCAATTGTAACTGTCAAAATATGTCAAATTCTTAACTTCGGCTGTGAAAACCTGCCAATTTTTTAATAGATACTGCCAAAAATGGTCTATTTTTGATGTTCCAGAGCAAACGTTTAGTTTTTGTGATCTCTTTTAGATCTCTTAGACGTTTAGTACTTGTGATATCTTTGAAATCTCTTAGACGTTCAGTCTTTGTAATCTCTTTGAAATCTCTTAGACGTTTTGTCGTTGTGATCTCTTTGAACTCTTAGACGTTTAGTCTTTGTGATCTCTTTGAGATCTCTTAGACGTTTTGGCTTTGTGTTCTCTTTGAGATCTCTTAGACGTTTAGTCTTTGTGATCTCTTAGCCGTTTACTATTTGTGATCACTTTGAAATTTCTTCGACGTTTAGTCTTTGTGATTTCTTTGAAATCTCTTTTGACGTTTAGTCTTGTTTAGTCTAATTAAAACCGCCGAAATTTGTCAATATTTCAATTGCAACTGTCAAAATATGTCAAATTCTTAGCTTCGGCTGTGAAAACCAGCCAATTTTTTAATATATTGCCAAAATGTGTCTATTTTTGATGTCCTAGTGCAAACGTTTAGTGTTTGTGATCTCTTTAAGATCTCTTAGACGTTTAGTATTTGTGATATCTTTGAAATCTCTTAGACGTTCAGTCTTTGTAATCTCTTTGAGATCTCTTAGACGTTTAGTCTTTGTAATCTCTTAGACGTTTAGTATTTGTGATCTCTTTGAAATCTCTTAGACGTTTAGTCTTGTTGAGTCTAACTAAAACTGTCGAAATCTGTCAAATTTTCAATTGCAACTGTCAACTTTAATAGATACTGCAAAAAATGGTCAATTTTTGATGTGCCAGTGCAAACGTTTAGTCTTTGTGATCTCTTTGAAATCTCTTAGACGTTTGGTCTTTGTGATCTCTTTGAAATATCCTAGACGTATAGTCTTTGTGATCTCTTTGAAATCTCTTAGACGTTCAGTCTTGTTTAGTCTAATCAAAACAGTCGAAATCTGTCAATTTTTCAATTGTACCTGTCAAAATATGTCAAATTCTTAGCTTCCGATGTGAAAACCTGGCATTTTTTAATAGATACTGCCAAAATGTTTCTATTTTTGATGTCCCAGTGCAAACGTTTAGTTTTTGTGATCTCTTTGGGATCTCTTAGACGTTTAATCTTTGTGATCTCTTTGAAATCTCTTAGACGTTTAGTCTTTGTGATCTCTTTGAAATCTCTTAGACGATTAGTCTTTGTGATCTCTTTGAAATCTCTTAGACGTTCAGTCTTGTTTAGTCTAATCAAAACAGTCGAAATCTGTCAAGTTTTCAATTGCAATTGTCAAAATATGTCAAATTCTTAGCTTCCGCTGTGAAAACCTGCCAATTTTTTAATAGATACTGCCAAAATTTGTCTATTTTTGATGTCCCCGTGCAAACGTTTAGTTTTTGTGATCTCTTTGAGAGCTCTTAGACGTTTACTCTTTGTGATATCTTTGAAATCTCTTAGACGTTTAGCCTTTGTAATCTCTTTGAGATCTCTTAGACGTTTAATCTTTGTGATCACTTTGAAATCTCTTAGACGTTTAGTCTTGTTTAGTCTAATTAAAACTGTCGAAATCTGTCAAATTTTCAATTGCAACTGCCAAAATATGTCGAATTCTTAGCTTCGGCTGTGTAAACCTGCCAATTTTTTAATAGATACTGCGAACATTTGTCTATTTTTGATGTCCTAGTGCAAGCGCTTAGTTTTTGTGATCTCTTTGAGTGCTCTTAGACGTTTAGTCTTTGTGATCTCTTTGAGATCCTTTAGACGTTCAGTCTTTGTGATCTCTTTGAGATCTTTTAGACGCTTAATCTTTGTGATCTCTTAGACGTTTATTCTTTGTGATCAATTTGAGATCTCTTAGACTTTTAGTCTTTGTGATCTCTTTGAGATCTCTTAGACGTTTAGTCTTTGTGATCTCTTAGACGTTTAGTATTTGTGATCTCTTTGCAATCTTTTAGACGTTTAGGCTTTGTGATCACTTTGAAATTTCTTGGACGTTTAAGTCTTCGTGATCTCTTAGACTTTTAGTATTTGTCATCTCTTTGAATTCTCTTAGACGTTCAGTCAAAAACTGTTAAATTTTTAACAACTTTCTAAATGGGTACAATTCCCGACTGAGACATTCAAAATCTATAAAATTCAAAGCTTCTGCTGTAAAAAATTGTAATTTTTTTTAATAGATACTGCCTGAATCTGTTAAGTTTTGTCAATGTTTGATATATTAGTTTTAAAATTTAAACATTTATCAGATTTTTAAGTACACATACGTCAAGTTTTCAATTAAAACCGTCGAAATATGTCAAATTTTCAATTGCAACTGTCAAAATATGTCATTCTTCTTAGCTTCGGCTGTGAAAACCTGCCAATTTTTTAATAGATACTGCCAAAATTTGTCTATTTTTGATGTTCCAGTGCAAACGTTTAGTTTTTATGATCTCTTTGAGATCTCTTAGACGTTTAGTCTTGGAGATATTTTTGGAATGTCTTAGACGTTTATTCTTTGTGATCTCTTTGATAGCTTTTAGACGTTTAGTATTTGTGATCTCTTTGAAATCTCTTAAACGTTTAGTCTTGTTTAGTCTAATTAAAACTGTCGAAATCTGTCAAATTTTCAATTGCAACTGTCAAAATATGTCAAGTTATTAGCTTCGGCTGTGAAAACCTGCCAATGTTTTAATTGATACTGCCAAAATTTGTCTATTTTTGGTGTCCTAGTGCAAACGTTTAGTTTTTGTGATCTCTTTAAGATCTCTTAGACGTTTAGTCTTTGTGATATCTTTGAAATCTCTTAGACGTTTAGTCTTTGTGATCTCTTTGAGATCCTTTAGACGTTCAGTCTTTGTGATCTCTTTGAGATCTTTTAGACGCGTAATCTTTGTTATCTCTTAGACGTTTATTCTTTGTGATCAATTTGAGATCTCTTAGACATTTAGTCTTTGTGATCTCTTAGACGTTTAGTATTTGTGGTCTATTTGAAATCTCTTAGACGTTTAGTCTTTGTGATGTCTTATACGTTGGGTATTTGTGATCTCTTTGAAATCTCTTAGACGTTTAGTCTTTTTGAGCTGTTTCAAATCTCTTATACGTTTAATCTTTGTGAGCTGTTTGAAATCTCTTAGACGTTTAGTCTTTGTGATCTCTTAGACGTTTGGTATTTGTGATCTCTTTGAAATCTCTTAGACGTTTAGTCTTTGTGATCTATTTGAAATCTCTTAGACGTTTAGTCTTTGTGATCTCTTAGACGTTTGGTATTTGTGATCTCTTTCAAATCTCTTAGACGATTAGCCTTTGTGATCTATTTGAAATCTCTCAGACGTTTAGTCTTACTGATCTCTTAGACGTTTGGTATTTGTGATCTCTTAGACGTTAAGTCTTTGTGATCTCTTTGAAATCTCTTAGACGTTTAGTCTTTATGATCTCTTAGACGTTTGGTATTTGTGATCTCTTTGAAATCTCTTAGACGTGTAGTCTTTGTGATCTCTTTAATATCTCTTAGACATTTATTCTTTGTGATCTCTTAGACGTTTAGTCTCTTGTGTTTAGTAATATAACGCTCACGAATCTTGTCTGCTTGTTTACATTTCCACAATTAAATTAATGCACTGCACGGGCGAGACGTTCCACTTGACAGATTCGAGCACCGGCTGGATTAATCAAGGGGAACGAAAGGTCATCCTCGCCGCCGCTATCCGGTCAGACGACGAATTTATGCGCGTTGGACGTTTTTGCTGGTTCTTGCTCGGTTCTTGCCCCTTTCGGGGGCGCAAAAAGCCGTCCAAATTTCGACAGACGCAGAAATGATTGATTACGAGCGGCCAGCGATCGATTCGAGACGCGACGCCGGAGGATTCCGGCGCTGCTAAGTTATTCATGGGAGCGGCGCTTTCAGGAAACTCCGGCGGCGCTGATTGAAACTAGATGAAGTGGGTATTCCGCTCCGCTAATTGCTGTCATCATTAGTGCGCGGAACACATTAATTAGTCGGCCGCTCTTGCCGGCTACTTTAAATGCGTTTACGAATTGCGAGGGTATTTATGGATGCGCATGTATGCGGTGCTCGAACAAGATGAACTCTGTTTTGCGTTTATAATTAGAGACCGGAAAAATGGGCTTTAAAAAGGTCCAAAGAGGCACTTAGAAAGACACAAAAAATGCTTTCAAAGGCATCAAAGAACTAGAAAAAGGTATAAAATAATGCAAAATACAAAAATTCATCTCGCACTTATTTAATACTGAAACTTTGTCAAATTTTCAGGAGAATTAGCTTCAGGTATACCTAACATATAACTAATAATAAATAAACAATTAATAAATTTTCAGAAATTTCAGTAATAGCTAACCGATACAGAAAGTCTAAATTAAGCAGTTTTGATGGCAAAATCTGCAATCATCTGTATTAGAATTGTTCGTGGTTGTAAAATGGTCCCCGAAGAGCCCTGAAAATTGGTTTGAAAATCAATGAAAAGTCCCGGATTAAATGGGAAAATCAAATACAATAAAGCGAGGGGGGCGGCTGCAGCCGCTGCGTTCCGAGGGAAATGAAAGCCCTCGGCTCGTTCGGTATTTATTAAAAATTTGATTCCGAGCCGGCGGGGACACAAAGGTAATCCGAAACGCATTAATTATTCGGGGCTCGGCGGAAATGCGCCGTTTCACGCGGGGGCGGCGGCAGCTCGCACTCGTGCAAACGCGTTGACGTTTCGGCGCCTCTTTGTTTGCACTTTCGGGAGTGACGGACGAGGGAACAAAGGGCGGCGGCGCCGCCCCCGCAAGGCATCCTGCGGTCCGTTGACCGCAGGAATCCGCGCAGGATTTAATCGCGCCGTCCCCCCCGGGGGCGGCGGCGTTATTAACTTTCAGCGCGGGGGATATTTATTGCCGCCCCCCGTTTTTCTAGATCGCGCGCAGTTTTAATCCCGGCCCTATTTGCATATTAGATTCGATTTGGCTGGCGCGCGGATGGCAAAAATGGACGTGCCCGGTGAACAGTGGTGACAGTTAATTTGCATATAACGTCACATCAAAGCGAAGAACGCATTCGAAAATAATGCGGCAGAAAATTAAGCGGGACATTTATTATTGCAACAGCGGCTTGGCCGACCAGGGAATGTAAATAAATGTAAAACCAAGTTGCATTAAGAGCTAATTTAATGAGGGGGGAAAGTGAGCGCCAGATGCATTCGCAGACTCAAAACCCGCAACAAGCTCAACGAGCGCATAATAGAATATTGCAGCTACACGAAGAACAAAACTAATATCTAACATCTAATGAGCAATTCTGCCCAGTCAAATAAACCACCGAAATTCCCAATGCGACAAGTCCATTATACCTGCGCTTTAATCGAAGATACATAGCCGAGATACAGATTACTAACAAGTGTAATAATAGTGATTTATATACCTACGTTGCGAAATTACCGTAGTTGCAAGTAATACATGCAATTATGCAAATTAACTGGTTGGTATTTTAAAAACTTAAAATTTTAATATTACATAAAAATATTATTGGAATGTGTGTGGATCCATCCTGAGGTTATGGTTAATGGAGTAGTATTTATGCACTCTCAGGTGTTATGCACTAATACCTGAGAGTGCATAAATATTTCTCCATCAATAAAAATATTAATAAAAATTCAATATCGACAAATGGGAGGCAAAAACATATTTTTTTGGCATAACAAGTTTACCAAACAATTTTTCGCAAATTTAGATGTTATTTAATTCATTTAGCACAAATTTTGACAGATGCCCAGTCTTAAACAATTTTTGAAAATTGTCTAGTCATTTTACTCACGTTTTTACAGTTGTGTAGTCATTTTACTCAGGTTTTTACAGTTGTCTAGTCATTTAAATCAACTTTTGCCAATGTATTTACCAATTTACCAAATAATTTTAGACTTAGATTTGGTTGATTGCTAACTCACCAACTTTGGCATGTTAAGTCTTTTTACATATTTTTTTTTATATGTGTAGGTACACAAATTTGGAAAGATGACAAAATATACTAAATAATTTTTCACAATTTTTGATGATTGCTTACTCATTTGGTCAACGTTACTTTGGACAAATTTTGTAATTTGTCTAGTTAATCTCAACAGATGTAAAATATGGATCTCTTAATATTTTGGATGTTAAATAAATTTGCACAAATTTTGGAAATTATTTGGTCAGTTTAGTAAGTTTTAGTAAGTAAGTTTAGTCAGTTTTAGTAAGTTATCAGGTTACTTACTCAAATTTTTAGTTTCCAAGTCATTTTATCTAAATATTTCTATGATGAAATCTATGAAGTTGTCTAGTTAATTTTCACAAATTTATAATTGGCGAATTATAAATTTTTATTATATGGCATATGTCCAGTCATTATACACAAACACTATTTTTTAAAGTTGTCTAGTTATTTTACTAAAGTTTTGACAGTTTAGTCATTTTATTCAACTATTGACAGTCGTCTAGTCATTTTACTAAAGTTTTGACAGTTGTTTAGTCATTTTATTCAACTATTGACAGTTGTCTAGTCATGTTTCTCAACTTTTGAGAGTCGTCTAATCTGTTTTCATATTTTGTTAAATGTGTACACAAATTAGGAAAAAATTTAGAATGTTTATATTGTATTTTAGTATTTTTAGCTATTAGTAATTTTAATGTTGACTGTCACATACACTAGCAGACGTAAATACACTGTACACGTGACGACGTGATTAAAGAATTATTATTACATAGTTTTTTAATTGTGTACACAAATTTGGAATGATGATAGTTACTATAAAATTGGGAAAGCTTACAAATCATTATATATGTCTTTAAACTTTTTCACAAATTTGGAAACATTAAAGTTGCTATACAATTTGGAAATGTGACAAATCATTACACACATTTTGTTTTTTTTTTTCACAAATTTGAAAAGTCAAACATTCAGAAAAAAAAGTTTTAAAAAAATTACAGAATGTGGAAAGTGGTCAACCCTCGTTTTAAACTTCTTTTGTTGCCAAATCAATTTGCGCGATTTTTTAGAGATATCAGGTCTGTTTGTAACTTGTTAATTTCCACATATTAAATAGTTGCCAAGGCTCTTAAATTAGTCATTTTCAATTTGCACAAATTTGGAGAGACATAAATTTACTCTATACAAATTTCTAAAGTTACTTTGTACAAATTTTGAAAGTTGTCTAGATAATCTCCACAAATTTAAAATCTGCTAAGGCTTTTAACATGTTAAATTTTTTTTAGTCATTTTACAGAAATTATTAAGCCAGTTTACTGAAATTTTGAAAGTTTTCGTCACTTTATTCAAATTTGGTAATTTTCCAAGTCATTAAACCTAAATTTTTGTACGCTGTCGTGAGTTTTCTCAAATTTTGATCAAGTGACTCCCCACAAATTTTGAAAGTTACTATGAAGAAATTTTTAAAGTTGTCTAGATAATCTCCACAAATTTAAAAGCTGCTAAGGCTTTTAACATGTTAAATTTTTTTTAGTCATTTTACAGAAATTATTAAGCCAGTTTACTGAAATTTTGAAAGTTATCGTCACTTTATTCAAATTTGGTAATTTTCCAAGTCATTAAACCTAAATTTTTGTACGCTGTCGTGAGTTTTCTCAAATTTTGATCAAGTCACTCCCCACAAATTTTGAAAGTTACTATGAAGAAATTTTTAAAGTTGTCTAGATAATCTCCACAAATTTAAAAGCTGCTAAGGCTTTTAACATGTTTAATTTTTTTTTTTTAGTCATTTTACACAAATTATTTAGCCAGTTTACTGAAATTTTGAAAGTTATCGTCACTTTGTTCAAATTTGGTAATTTTCCAAGTCATTAAACCTAAATTTTTGTACGCTGTCGTGAGTTTTCTCAAATTTTGATCAAGTGACTCCTCACAAATTTTGAAAGTTACTTTGAAGAAATTTTTAAAGTTGTCTGTTAATCTCCACAAATTTAAAAACTGATAAGGCTTTTAACATGTTAAATTTTTTTTAGTCATTTTACAGAAATTATTAAGCCAGTTTACTGAAATTTTGAAAGTTATCGTCACTTTATTCGTATTTGGTAGTTTTCCAAGTCATTAAACCTAAATTTTTGTACGCTGTCGTGAGTTTTCTCAAATTTTGATCCAGTGACTCCACACAAATTTTGAAAGTTACTATGAAGAAATTTTTAAAGTTGTCTAGATAATCTCCACAAATTTAAAAGCTGCTAAGGCTTTTAACATGTTAAATTTTTTTTAGTCATTTTACAGAAATTATTAAGCCAGTTTACTGAAATTTTGAAAGTTATCGTCACTTTATTCGTATTTGGTAGTTTTCCAAGTCATTAAACCTAAATTTTTGTACGCTGTCGTGAGTTTTCTCAAATTTTGATCCAGTGACTCCACACAAATTTTGAAAGTTACTTTGAAGAAATTTTTAAAGTTGTCTGTTAATCTCCACAAATTTAAAAGCTGCTAAGGCTTTTAACATGTTAATTTTTTTTTAGTCATTTTACAGAAATTATTAAGCCAGTTTACTGAAATTTTGAAAGTTATCGTCACTTTATTCAAATTTGGTAATTTTCCAAGTCATTAAACCTAAATTTTTGTACGCTGTCGTGAGTTTACTCAAATTTTGATCAAGTCACTCCCCACAAATTTTGAAAGTTACTATGAAGAAATTTTTAAAGTTGTCTAGATAATCTCCACAAATTTAAAAGCTGCTAAGGCTTTTAACATGTTAAATTTTTTTTAGTCATTTTACAGAAATTATTAAGCCAGTTTACTGAAATTTTGAAAGTTATCGTCACTTTATTCAAATTTGGTAATTTTCCAAGTCATTAAACCTAAATTTTTGTACGCTGTCGTGAGTTTTCTCAAATTTTGATCAAGTCACTCCCCACAAATTTTGAAAGTTACTATGAAGAAATTTTTAAAGTTGTCTAGATAATCTCCACAAATTTAAAAGCTGCTAAGGCTTTTAACATGTTTAATTTTTTTTTTTTTAGTCATTTTACACAAATTATTTAGCCAGTTTACTGAAATTTTGAAAGTTATCGTCACTTTGTTCAAATTTGGTAATTTTCCAAGTCATTAAACCTAAATTTTTGTACGCTGTCGTGAGTTTTCTCAAATTTTGATCAAGTGACTCCTCACAAATTTTGAAAGTTACTTTGAAGAAATTTTTAAAGTTGTCTGTTAATCTCCACAAATTTAAAAACTGATAAGGCTTTTAACATGTTAAATTTTTTTTAGTCATTTTACAGAAATTATTAAGCCAGTTTACTGAAATTTTGAAAGTTATCGTCACTTTATTCGTATTTGGTAGTTTTCCAAGTCATTAAACCTAAATTTTTGTACGCTGTCGTGAGTTTTCTCAAATTTTGATCCAGTGACTCCACACAAATTTTGAAAGTTACTTTGGACAAATTTTTATAAGTTGTCTGTTAATCTCCACAGATTTAAAACTTGCCAAGGCCCTAAAAATTTTTGATATTGAGTAATTTTACTCATATTTTGAAAATTATTTAGTCAGTTTACAAAAACTTTGAAAGTTATCAATTTATTTACACAAATTTGAATAGTTTCCAAGTCATTTTATCCAAATTTGAATAGTTTCCAAGTCATTTAATCCAAATTTTTCTATAATGCGGTCTATGAAATTGTCTTGGTTAAGTTTCACAAATTTAAAAGTTGCCTAACCTCTTAAAATTTTGAGGTTTTCTAGTCAATGTACTCGTATACAATTGTAGAAGGTATTGCAAGGTAATTGTCGTACACAATTCATTATACACAAATATTGAAATCTAGTGATTCTACGTAGATTTTGATAATTTCGAAGATTTTTGATAAATTTTGAAGGTTGTCGAGTCGCTTTACTCAAATTTGGAAAAAAATTCTGTCATTTTAACCAAACTTTTTCATTATGTCCTATAATTTTACACAATTGTTGAAGTATTCAAGTCACTTTGCATAAATATCAAAGGCTGCCAAGTCAAGTTACATAAAATTCAAAATCTGCTAAGTCAATCAATAAATCAAAAGATGCCACGTTAATTTACATAAATTTCGAAAGCTGCCAAGTCAATTTACATCAATTTCGAAAACTGCCAAGTCAATTTGCATAAATTTCAAAAGCTGCTAAGTCTCTTTGCAATTTGCTATGTTGTGAAGCCACATGATAGAAATTAGAAAAGATTCTAAGTCTAATAATTTTACATAGGAATAATAAAACACTTGGTTGACGTTTCACAATATATATAGAAAAGAACTCTACAATTGTTGTACAAAGTAATAATTTTACTATGGATGTAATACAAGAAATCTCAGAAATTTTTGCGGTTTTTGAAATGTTTTCTAACAATTGACAAGTTTTTGAATACTTAAAGTAATTTATAGAAAACACAAATGTGTGTACACTAACAATGTCTATTGAAGTATCTGTAATGTGCTTATTTTAAACGTTTATGAAAGTTAACATTTTTGAAACCCAAATTTTACAACCATTTATTTTGGAATTTTAGAATCTTAATACTATGCAATTTTGGATAAAAATTGTTTCAATGACTTCACTTTATATAAATTTCAAAATCTGTCCAGTCAATTTACATCATTTTAAAACTGCCAAGTTGATTTAGGTACATAAATTTCATATTTAAATCAACAATTATTTCGAAAATATCAAAGTTACTTTGCAATTTGCAATGTTGTCCAATCACATAGTACAAATTTGGAAAACTTTTAAATGTTAAAATGGAATTGAAAAAAAATACACTAGTTTTTCAATTCCATTTTGGATGGGCATATTATACTCGCATAAATATTTGATATAATATATGATATTTGATATTTGATATAATTATATAATAATATATATAATATAATATTTCAGAGTTTGTTGAAATTTGTTTTAAAAACTAGATCATTTTGGGAATACTTTAATTAATTATTAAAAACCGAAATTGGTGTTCACTGTAAATGATTATTAATATATGTGCTTATTTTAAAATTCTGGAAATTTTGATTTTTGAAAGCCATATTTGATAGGTACAAACGGCTTTAACAGTCTTGGAAGACCTTGAAACGGATATTTCCATTAATTGTTTAATCTGATTAATGAAGTTTTAAAAAAATTCTTAGCGTTGTAATGACTTGTAATGAAAGAATACTTATAAAATCTAATTCCCTTGCTTGTAAATGTGTTATTAATTGAATTGTGTAATTGAATTACATCATTACATGGCCCGCATTCATACAATCGCCACAATAAAAATATCAAGCCAAGCGCACGGGGTTTCGCAGATACGCTGGAAAAGTTAATGCCCATGTTGAGGTTTATGGCTACCATAAAGTATAATGTTAGTAAATATTGAGGCGCTTATTGGCGTGCGGTCGTTCCATTGAATAGGCGGGCATTTAAAGGGATTTATGAAACCCGGTCAATGTATGTGTACCTGGCTTACGGCTCTGAAGCCCGCGCAAATCTCGTAATCTGCGGAGTGACGATGTGCTGAAGTTTCCAGCGAGCTGGCAAATATCCAGAAGAAAATTATTAGCTCCGCGATTAAGTCGAGCCGAAATAAACGGCTCTGGCAGTTAATATTGAATATTTGAGCGTATTTTACGAGCGCGAATATTTAACTTCGTACAAAAATTGCAGGAAAATGTATATGACGTTTAAAAATATCAATTTTATTCCCCATGAAAAAAGTTGGCTAAGCCATACTTGTCAATGCAGAAAGTTATAAGTTTGATTTTCTCCCTTATTTAGTATTGAAACTTTGTCAAATTTTCAGAAGAATTAGTTTCAGGTGTACTGTACACGAATCTAATATTAAATTATCACTAACTGTGATAACTATATTGAGTGTTATAACCTTTTACGTCAAGTTGCCGCACACTCTGTGGTAGCGCGTTAAAGAATTTAATTCCATAGAAACTTGTTCTTGTTTCGTATATATATATTTGGATATATTTGGAGATTTGGGAAATATGAATATTGCAAAATTTTGTACTGAAAATAACTAACTTATTAAGAAGTGTAGTTATGTAATTGTGATAAATGTTGGGGTCCATGGAGCGTGGGCGTTTATTTTATTATCCGCATTTATGTTGGTCGATGGGTGATCGAACGATGAGTATATAACGGAATTTATTGGTCGTAAATTTTTTTCGTGTCGTCTATTTGAAATAGATTGGGGGCCCTGCTGTGTGCGATCGACCCGCTGGGATTTACCGGCCGGGAAAGTTGGCTTCGTGATTTTCACGGTGTGTTCTTTTGTTCCAGGTCATCGGGAAACCTTGG
The DNA here is from genome assembly GCA_951805005.1 of Othius punctulatus. Taxonomy (NCBI): domain Eukaryota; kingdom Metazoa; phylum Arthropoda; class Insecta; order Coleoptera; family Staphylinidae; genus Othius; species Othius punctulatus. Next base: position 2,811,357 of record OX638143.1, on the reverse strand, counting down.
ACGCTGTCTCCAGATACAAACACAGGGGACCTGACTAAATTATGCAACCACAAGAGGAAAATGATAGCCATGGCCTCGCTCGGCTGCAAGCCGCCGGACCCGAACAAACTGCCGAAAGGTGAGTCCCACCCCCACAAGGGGGGCTTAATTAATTCGCGCGGCGCTGCGGATCCAGGATGACGCAGATTAAATTTTGTGTGTGTGTGAGAGTGTGTGAGTGTGCGCGTGGGCGGCGGTGCGAGGTCGCCGTCTCCAGCGTCGGCGGCAACGTCCTCCTCCACCTCCTCCACCTCCTTCTTCTGCGCCCGCCTCGGTGTTTATCGATCAAAAACCTTAATGCGACCCGCTGGATAAATGCGCGCCGGCCACCGACGCCGCCGCCCCCGACGCCCGGATTGATTTATTATCTCCACGCGAGAATTCGTGGAGATGCGATCCGATTGAGCGCCGCGAGCGAGGCGGACGCGGCCGCCCCCGCAATTGGAAAATGGAAAACCCTAAACTAACCTCCTGATTTATCGATGGAAGCTCAAACGCGGACAGCGGACAGAATTAAATTGCGTTTTATAGCGCGTACATGTACCAGTTATACACTTTGTGACGAGCTGGAATTTATTAATCTGCGGAGTAAATTGAGGATTTGAATTTGAAACTTGCTGACCCCAGAATGCGTTCACATTTGTAACATCCATTGACAACGAGCAATCAACAATAATTACAAACATACACATACACACACAACACATACACAAACATACAACTGATATGCAAACATACCCAAGCATACAAACATACAAACATACAAACATACACAATCATACAAACTTACACAAACATACAGCACATACCTATACTCAAACAATTCAATGTAACAATTAACCTGCAATAACATTTTTTAATTTTAATTTTATTATTATTATCTCCTAATTAACTCATAATCTGCCAAAGGCAATAAATGAGTATTATTAAGGTACATTTAAAATAGCAGGAGTAAGAAGACTACAATAAGATTCTAACAATAGATGACTTACACCAACAGACAAATTAGAATACTATAATTGGCATTTTAGAATCTAGAGTCTTTGTTACATAACATATGTAGCGGTTTGTATTTCCGAAGCAACGGTAGTAGAATCAGTGCAAGATACTACTACTGATACTGACTGGTACTAACTGGTACTAGATACTGAAAAAAAATGGCATTGCACCGTGGCTATGGGAATTCAAAATATCACAAAATAATACTTAATTTGCGAAATATAAGATATACCTGTATATTAAATAAAACAAACAAATTATAGCACACTGTTTATTAAAATTAGTGACTATAGTTTCGATCACGTTATGATCATTATCAAACTTAGAGACTCTAAGCCTTAGAGTCTAAGGTCTCTCTAACAATAGGTACTTAAATATTTGCGAAGTAACAAACTACCGTTACGGTTACATCGCATTGAGACTTTTTTTCACTATGCCTTCGTCCAACTGTTCAGCAGAAAGGTCGTTTTTCGTGTTGAAAACAATACAAAATTATACAAGCTCTATTCTACAATGACCAAAGAACGCCTGAAGGATGTGGCCATTCTGACCATCGAATCGGAGCTTACCAAAAGATTAAAAATGAAAATAAAGAATATTTGAAATTCTGATGGAAACAATTGAAAAGTTGGCAATAATTTAAAGTTAAATTGAAACTATGTGTGGATACTAATAATTAACCTAATAATTTAAAGGTTGCCAAACATAATTGAAATTTGACCGAAATGTTCGAAGAAGTATTTAAAAATTCGGCAGTGCTAATAATAAATGTTGGAAATATCTTTGAAATGTTGGTAGCAATCCAGCATTTCAAAGATATTTCCAACATTTATTATTATTACTGTCGAATTTTTAAATACTTATGCCAATATTTCGCTCAAATTTCAATTATGTTTAGCAACCTTTAAATTATTGCCAACTTTTCAATTATGAAAATTTGACAGATTATATAAATTAACACAATTTCCCTATTACCATTGACATTTTGACAGTAATCAGTGCTCTTTTTGACAGAATGCTCGAATTTTTTTTAACAGATATAATACATAAATTGACAGTATAATTTAAATGTTAAAAAAAATTAAATGTCAAATATTATTTTGTAATTTTTTAATGATTTCTATGAAAATTTCAATAATTACTACCATGTTTGCAATTAATTCTATCAAAACTTTTATTATTTTGCAAAATTTTAAATTATTTCTAAAATTTCAATTGTTACTGTCAATTTATCAATGATTCCTTAAAAACTTCAATGATTCCACCAAAATTTCAGTGATAACTATGATATTGTCAATTATTTGTCGAAATATATATCACAAACTTACTTTAATGTAGTGTAATCGTAATCATTGGATTACTTTGATATTAATCTAATGGTTACTATCAATTGCTTAATAATTTCTATGAACATTTCAATAATTACTTCCACGTTTACAATTAATTCTATTAAAACTTTTATTATTTTGTAATTTTTTTTAATGATTTCTAAAATTTCAATTGTTACTGTCTATTTATCAATGATTCCTTAAAAAATCCAATGATTCTACCAAAATTTCAGTGATAACTATGAAATATTCAATTATTTATCGAAAATTATATCACAAACTTACTTTAATGTAGTGTAATCGTAATCATTAGATTACTTTGATAGTAATCTAATGGTTACTATGAGTTGTTTAATACTTTCTATGAAAATTTCAATAATTATTAAAAAATTCAATGATTATACCAAAGTTTCAATGATAACTATTAAATATTCAATTAGTCCTATTAAAATTTCAATGATTTCTATAAAAAAATTAAATTATGTGTTCAAATTTTTATGGTTTCTACCAAATTTTTCAATTAATCCGTTAAAATTTCTATGGTTAGTGTCAATTTATCAATGATACATATTAAGTTTTTATTACACTTTCAAAATTTCAATGATAATTTATTATTAATAATTTGACGGTGATGATTATAAATGTGTGTCAATTTATCAATGATTCCTTAAAAATTTCAATGATTCTACCATAATTTCAGTGATAACTATGAAATATTCAATTATTTGTCGAAAATTATATCACAAACTTACTTTAATGTAGTGTAATCGTAATCATTCGATTACTTTGATAGTAATCTAATGGTTACTGTCAATTGTTTAATGATTTCTATGAAAATTTCAATAATTACTACGTTTGCAATTAAAAAATTCAATGATTCTACTAAAATTTCAATGGTAACTATTAAATATTCAATTATTGCTATTAAAATTTCAATGATTTCTATCAAAATTTTCAATTGTGTGCAAATTTCAATGATTTCTATCAAAATTTTAAATTGTGTGTGCAAATTTTTATGCTTTCTACTAAATTTTTCAATTAATTCGTTAAAATTTCTATGGCTAGTGTCAATTTATCAATGGTACATATTATTTTTTTATTATACTTTCAAAATTTCAATGATAATTTATTATTAATAATTTGACAGTGATGAATATAAATGTGTGTCAATTTAACAATAATTCCTTAACAATTTCAATGGTTCTACCAAAATTTCAGTGATAACTACGAAAGTTTCAATTATTTGTCGAAAATTATATCACAAACTTACTTTAATGTAGTGTAATCGTAATGATTCGATTACTTTGATAGTAGTCTAATTGTTACTATCAATTGTTTAATGATTTCTATGAAAATTTCAATAATTACAACGTTTGAAATTAAAAAATTCAATGATTCTACTAAAATTTCAATGATAACTATGAAATATTCAATTATTCCTATTAAAATTTCAATGATTTCCATCAAAATTTTCAATTGTGTGCAAATTTCAATGATTTCTATCAAAATTTTAAATTATGTGTGCAAATTTTTATTGTTTCTACCATATTTTTCAATTAATCCGTTAAAATTTCTATGGTTAGTGTCAATTTACCAATAATACTTATTAATTTTTTATTATACTTTAAAAATTTCAATGATAATTTATTATTAATAATTTGACAGTCATGATTATAAATGTGTGTCAATTTATCAATGATTCCTTAAAAATTTCAATGATTCTACAAAAATTTCAGTGATAACTATGAAATATTCAATTATTTGTCGAAAATTATATCACAAACTTACTTTAATGTAGTGTAATCGTAATCATTCGATTACTTTGATAGTAATCTAATGGTTACTATCAATTGTTTAATAATTTCTACGAAAATTTCAATAATTACTACGTTTGCAATTAAAAAATTCAATGATTCTACCAACATGCCAATGATAACTATCAAATATTCAATTATTCCTATTAAAATTTCAATGATTTCTATCAAAATTTTAAATTATGTGTGCAAATTTCTATGGTTTCTACCTAATTTTTCAATTAATCCGTTAAAATTTCTATGGTTAGTATCAATTTATCAATGATACATATTAATTTTTTATTATACTCTCAAACTTTTAATGATAATTTATTATTAATAATTTGACAGTGATGATTATAAATGTTTGTCAACTTATTAATGATTTCTTAAAAATTTCAATGGTTCTACTAAAATTTCAGTGATAACTATGAAATAATCAATTATTTGTCGGAAATTATATCACAAACTTACTTTAATGTAGTGTAATCGTAATCATTAAATTACTTTGATAGTAATCTAATGGTTACTATCAATTGTTTAATGATTTCTATGAAAATTTCAATAATTACTACGTTTGCAATTAAAAAATTCAATGATTCTACTAAAATTTCAATGGTAACTATTAAATATTCAATTATTGCTATTTAAATTTCAATGATTTCTATCAAAATTTTAAATTATGTGTGAAAATTTTTATGTTTTATACCAAATTTTTCAATTAATCCGTTAACATTTCTATGGTTAGTGTCAATTTATCAATGATACATATTAGGTTTTTATTATACTTTCAAAATTTCAATGATCATTTATTATTAATAATTTGACAGTGATGATTATAAATGTGTGCCAATTTATCAATGATTCCTTAAAAGTTTCCATGGTTCTACTAAAATTTCAGTGATCAACTATGAAATATTCAATTATTTGTCGAAAATTATATCACAAATTAACTTTAATGTAGTGTAATCGTAATCATTAGATTACTTTGATAGTAATCAAATGGTTACTATCAATTGTTTAATAATTTCTATGAAAATTTCAATAATTATTACGTTTGCAATTAAAAAATTCAATGATTCAACCAAAATTTCAATCCCTATCAAATATTCCTATTAAAATTTCAATGATTTCTATTAAAATTTTAAATTATGTGTGCAAATTTTTATGGTTTCTACCAAATTTTTCAATTAATCCGTTAAAATTTCTATGGTTTGTGTCAATTTATCAATGATACATTTTAATTTTTTATTATACTTTCAAAATTTCAATGATAATTTGACAGTGATGATTATAAATTTGAATTTTGCACGAACATGTGACATTGCCATTTTAACAGTAATAATTGCAATTTTTGACGTGATTGAAAATTTTACAAAAATTATTAAAAAATCGACAGTTATGATTAATTTGTTGAAACGATCTTTAATATTAATAGTTATAGTTCAAAATTTTTGCAGTAATATTTGAAAACTTCACTTTAAAATTGAATTATTATTGAATTGCGAAAAACAAACAAATATTCTACCATGAAATGTATGTAAAAGTAATTGTAAAGTACTACCTCTGTTCCAAAATAAGTGAGCCATTTGAGTTTTCTTTCGAACTTATTGGCACTTAGTTATTTTTTTAATTTCTATTGTGATATTCTTAATATACGCCAAATTCTTAAAATTCTTAAATTCTCAATTGTTACAGAATTTAACAAAGTTTCTGGAGCTAAAATGTTCACTGGTTGGTGAAAGTTGGACGAATTTTAAGCTTAAGTATTTAAATTATTCGACGTTGCAGTGCAAAAAGCTGATAAAATCGTGCCAATTTTGGATGAAAATTTGACAGTTTTAGTATTTAGTTAGTTTAGTAATTCACAGATTTGCTCAAACAGAAAAAAAGTTTCTACTTTGCTAAAAATGAAATTCGTTCTACTTTGAGTTTTTTCTTGTTGGGGATTATTTAGATTTAGTTGGTACACTTTAGTAGTTCAGTTACTTATGGGACTTGACATAGTTTTCCAAATATTTTTTTTAATGTTTCTACTCTGCCAAAAACTAAATTCGTTCTACTTTGAGTTTGTTCTTGTTGGGGATTATTTAGTTGGTACAGTTTAGTAGTTCAGTTACTTATGGGACTTGACATAGTTTTCCAAAAGTTTTTAAATGATACTTGGTATTTTTGAAACTTTAAATTATTTAAATTATTCGACCTGGATAAATGGATGAAAATTTGACAGTTTTAGTATTTAATTAGTTTAGTAATTGACAGATTTGCTCAAACAAAAACAAAATTTCTACTCTGCTAAAAACGAAATTCGTTCTACTTTGAATTTGTTCTTGTTGGGGTATATTTAGTTGGTACCGTTTAGTAGTTCAGTTACTTACGGGACTTGACATAGTTTTCCAAAAAAATTTAAATGATATTTGGTATTTTTGAAACTTTAAATTATTTAAATGATTCGACTTTACAGTGCAAAAGGTGATAATATTGTGCCAGTTTTGGATGAAAATTTGACAGTTTTGGTATTTAATTAGTTTAGTAATTGACAAATTTGCTCAAACAGAAAAAAAAGTTTCTACTTTGCTAAAAATGAAATTCGTTCTAGTTTGAGTTTTTTTTTTTTTGTTGGGGTATATTTAGTTGGTCTTCAGTTTAGTAGTTCAGTTTCTTATGGGACTTGACATAGTTTTCCAAAAAATTTTAGATGATATTTGGTATTTTTGAAACTTTAAATTATTCGACGTTACTGTGCAAAAAGGGGATAAGATTGTGCCAGCTTTGGATGAAAATTTTACAGTTTTAGTATTTAATTAGTTTAGTAATTGACAGATTTGCTCAAACAAAAAAAAAGTTTCTACTTTGCTAAAACCGAAATTCGTTCTACTTTGAGTTTTTTTCTTGTAGAAGATTATTTAGTTCGTACAGCTTAGTATTCAGTTACTTATGGGACTTGACATAGTTTTCCAACAAATTTAAATGATATTTGGTATTTTTGAAACTTTAAATTATTCGACGTTACAGTGCAAAATTGTGATAAGATTGTGCCAGGTTTGGATGAAAATTTGACTGTTAGTATTTAATTAGTTTAGTAATTGACAGATTTGCTCAAACAAAAAAAAGTTTCTACTTTGCTAAAAATGAAATTCGTTCTACTTTGAGTTTGTTCTTGTTGGGGATTATTTAGTTGGTACAGTTTAGTAGTTCAGTTACTTATGGGACTTGCCATAGTTTTCCAAATTTAGTTTTTTCTTGTTGGGGATTATTTAGTTGGTACAGTTTAGTACTTCAGTTACTTATGGGACTTTCCAGTTTTCCAATTTTTTTTAAATGATATTTGGTATTTTTGAAACTAAATTATTTAAATTATTCGACGTTACAGTACAAAAAGGTGTTAAGATTGTGCCGGTTTTGGATGAAAATTTTACAGTTTTAGTATTTAATTAGTTCAGTAATTGACAGATTTGTTCAAACAGAAAAAAAAATCTACTTTGCTAAAACCGAAATTCGTTCTACTTTGAGTTTTTTCTTGTTGGGGATTATTTAGTTGGTACAGTTTAGTAGTTTAATTGACAGATTTGCTCAAACAGAAAAAAAGTTTCTACTCTGCCAAAAACGAAATTCGTTCTACTTTAAGTTTGTTTCTGTTGGGATATATTTAGTTGGTACAGTTTAGTAGTTCAGTTACTTATGGGACTTGACATAGATTTCATTATGGTTTTAAATGATGTTTGGCACTTTTGAAACGTTTGTCTTCTAATTTTTTTTGCCGTTAAGGTAAGCGCATCACCATCTATGGGCTTTCGCACTTTTTGTCTTTCAAATACCAAAATGAAGGTGATAGATGTGCGGCCGTGAGCGACCCTTAGGTAAGAAGGCAGCGAATTCGCCCTTCTTTGTACACAGCGCTTTTTGTCATTCAATTACCAAAATTAAGGTGGTAGATATGCGGCCGTGAGCGACCCTAAGGTAAGCAGCCAGCGAATTCGCCCTAACTTTGTACACGAGCTCGTCTGCTCAATCAAAACCAGCGTATTTGTTCGTGATGGCGGTGGACACAGTAAATGCCATGGGGGCCGAGAAAGTTTCCGGGTTTAACGCTGCAGGCAATTACTTGCCGGAAAGGCACTTCATTTAGCAGAAGCGCCGAAGGAACGGAATAACAGCGAAGGGGGAGAAACTTGATAATTCAGTAATTGCGCGTGGCGGTCATCGTTTTGTGCACAAAGATTGGATTACGGCCCTCGCCAAAGCGACGTTAGAACTTTCACTCATCCGGACATCGCTCTCGTTAACACAATGAAACTCGAACCATTCGCCCCATTTTATACACAGAAAAGGTTGGAATTTTAATAGGGAACAATACAGAAGAAAGTACTTGAATTTTTGATTTCGTTTTTCTTCAAAGGTATTACAATATGTACGGTCGAAAAAAAAGTGGGACAAGTCTTATAGTGAGTAGTAGTGGTAGTGACTGCAATTGTTAGGGATATTATCCCTAACTATCGACCAACGTGGGTCCTTCTGCCGTGTGATTTGTGTAAATGTGTGTATTGAGTTAGGGCTTGTTACTCTAGAAATTCGCCTTCTTATAGTCTTATAGTCTTATAGACTATAGTCTATAAGACTATGGTCTTATAGTCTTATAGCGATTTTGTCTAAAATTGAGTTGTGTAATCGTCATACGTCTCTGTAAAGAAAAAACAAGTAACATATCATTGTCATTGTGACATAAATACTTACATGTTACTTAATAAAAAGCTACATTTTGGTCCCTCAAGTAAGTGCTTTTAATTTAGCAAAAATACTAGAGAAATTGAAAATGGATGGTCTATCAGGCAAGATGCACAATTTGTTGACATCTCAGCTAAACCGAATTCGCACTAGGCAAAAAAAACTGTACCATTTTTGCTATGGCTGCGACCGTACATTATCGCACAAAATAAGTTTTTAAGAAATTTACAACGCATAGTTTACTAAGCCTCGGCTATCACCTCGGCTGTAAACTCAGTCCAAACAATTTTTTGACATCTTCAGCTAAACCGAATTCACACTAGGCAAAAAACTGTACCATATTTGCTATGGCTGCGACCGTACATTATCGCACAAAATAAGTTTTGTAGAAATTTACAACGCATAATTTACATAGCCTCGGCTATCACCTCGGCTGTAAGCTCAGTCCAAACAATTTTTTGACATCTTCAGCTAAACCGAATTCACACTACGCAAAAGAACTGTACCATTTTTGCTGTGGCTGCGACCGTACATTATCGCACAAAATAAGTTTTGTAGAAATTTACAACGCATAATTTACATAGCCTCGGCTATCACCTCGGCTGTAAACTCAGTCCAAACAATTTTTTGACATCATCAGCTAAACCGAATTCACACTAGGCAAAAAAACTGTACCATATTTGCTATGGCTGCGACCGTACATTATCGCACAAAATAAGTTTTGTAGAAATTTACAACGCATAATTTACATAGCCTCGGCTATCGCCTCGGCTGTAAACTCAGTCCAAAAGCGAACGCTTTTCCGGCCGTTATTATTCATAAATGGTAATGGTAAACGGCGCTGCTGCGTTTCGGTTTTAATTGCGACGTCTCACTTATCGCGGCGAAATTAATCAGCGAGAAGAAGAAAAAAAAACTGGCTGTTCGAGGTAATTGTCTGGAGGCCAAGTGCAACCGGGGAGACGCGAGACGAGAGACGTGCCTTAAATGGCGAGACGGCTTGGAATTAAATTGAATCCGTGGGCGCAATGACGGATTGCAATGTAAATACGCGGATTCGTAATTAAATATAGGTAGCTGCGAGGAGCGTTTGCGCGGTTCGTACAACATATTCTCAAACATTTATTTGTTTCAAATTTAGAATCATCATCTCTTTGTGAAATTATTGCTCAATGTTTTTAATAAGATGAAATGGGAGTGGTTATCTTTATACTTTCCTTTAATTATTTGTTAAATTTTCGGTAATTTTTCGGATTTTTTTGTGCCTTTCATTGTTTTTGGATTTTTTTGTGCCTTTCATTGTTTTTGGATTTTTTATTTCATTTTATTTTTTAAGCATCTCAACTGTGAGTGGCAGTATTGAATGTAGGAAAAGTAGTTGCTGACTGTGGGTATTTTCATCTTGGCATTTTTGTTATCCCTTGATTTTCCATAATTTGTGGACGTAATGCGTTAAATATTTCATTCATAATTGATTTAAATTGTAAGGAGCGTGATCACTATAACAAGCTCAGCCGTTGTGCGCGCAATTCATATTAATCCTCGCCGATTGGAATTTCGTGCTCGGCGGTGCACAAAAATCTTGATTCGAACCCGCCCCCACATAAATATCCCGAACCGCAATAAAGGGCCGCAAAAAGGGGGCGCCAATTTACATCGGTTATTTGTCGCCCCGCATGCACGACAAGCAATCGATAAATCACCAGTTTAATCCCCGAAATGATCCCAGGAACCGCCGCTTCATCGGCACCAATTAACTACGGTAAAGCAAAAAAAAAGGTCGTCCCTCACTTGCTTAATTGACGAAAACGTAACTGCAGGAGCGAAATAATAAGATAATGTCTCCGTTACAGCGCCGTTGCATAATTCAATGCGAGAGGGAATGTTAATTCGATTGCGCGCTCAGGGAAGTGTCATGATCGTTCGAAACGTCGACGGAAATATCGGGAAGTAATTTACTTGCGCTGGTGTCCATGGGGGGGGGGGGGGGGGGGGGGTGACATCGCACACGTTGGATACCGTAATTAGAAATCTCGCTACGACAGGCCTCAAGCTGCGGACCGAGATTGATTATAAAGGTACGTTCACACGCGCATATGTGTATCCACGGCTTCGGCTAATACCAATGGAGACGGATGTGGGCACTTCTGTCGCTGGCCAATTGCTGAAAGGGCTCCACACAATTTTTAACGTGACGTAGGACATACTCATAATGTATATTATCCTCCACTCTTTTGGAACTCTGCCTTGGGGGACATTGGAAGATAATCTGGCTATTTATTGATGTATCGATGCATTAGCAGCGCCCAAATTTTGAGTCGGTGTGGACTCACCTTAATGTCGATGCATTAGCAGCGCTCAAATTTTGAGTCGGTGTGGACTCACCTTAATGTCGATGCATTAGCAGCGCTCAAATTTTGAGTCGGTGTGGACTCACCTTAATGTCGATGCATTAGCAGCGCTCAAATTTTGAGTCGGTGTGGACTCACCTTATGTCGATGCATTAGCAGCGCTCAAATTTTGTGTCGGTGTGGACTCACCTTAATGTCGATGCATTAGCAGCGCTCAAATTTTGAGTCGGTGTGGACTCGCCTTAATGTCGATGCATTAGCAGCGCTCAAATTTTGAGTCGGTGTGGACTCACCTTAATGTCGGTGCATTATTAGCAGCGCTGTGAACACATATTTTGAGTCGGTGTGGACTCACCTTAATGCGATATTTTGTGCTCGTAAAGCTGCGGAATAAATGGGGCGAGACAGGATATCGCCTTGTTGCTATTATTACTCGGCTGAATTATCGGGGAAAGCGACTCTGAGGCTGTCGGAGGCGATCTCCTTAGGACAATTGGAGCGTGCGCTTATCGGCGATCTCCGTATCGCCGAAGGAGCGCGTTACTCATGGAATTTATAGCGGCAATTAGTAACGTTCACCCACACAATGACATTTACATTAAAGTAGGATACGAGCGTATTGCCTTATTTCTGCATGAAATACGGCCGTGGATAGATTATAATTGAGCGACGGCGAAACCGCGAAACGCACATGTACCTACACACGCGGAAAAATAAGCGAGACGATTGTCTGCAATAAATTGTTAGGTGGTTATACGTTTGAGGAGGCGTGCATAAGTGTGTACACATATGTACCGTGTGGATTGCAGAATGTGCTCGTGGTGGAGGCATGATGAGGAGCGAGGCTCGAATGGGAACCCAGCAAGTATTCAGTAAAATCAAAGAGCAATTTACTGCAAACGTTATAAAAGTTCAATATTTATCAGACAAAGTTGTGGAAATAGTGATTAAAGCACCACTTGCCTATATGTATTAAATTAATATAGTACCGGGCGATCAAGAACTGCTTAAGGCGTCACTGCTTATTATAACTATCCTCCATTTTGATTCGTCAACAATTAATCAAATTGTCGGAGATTTTTGCCAAAAATTGAATGGTCACTGTCAAAGTTTCAATGATAATTATCAATTTCTAATAATTTCTGCCAATATTTCAATCAATTCAGTTAAAAATTCAATTATTTTTAACACCAACCAATTATTAACGCCAAATTTTCAATTGTTTCCATCAAAATTTTGATTATTCTATCAAATTTGATAGACATGTTGTGGAATGTTATCAGTTATCTTTGATATTTAAATATAAGGATTAATAATTGACAATGATCATTGACACTTTGACAGTAATCGTTGAATTTTGACAGAATGATCTAACAGTTGACAATGTGCCAGTATTTACATGAACTTTCCTATCAAAAATAGAATGGTACTGTCCTCCATTTTCTATCCTCCATTTTGATTCGTCAACAATGAACCAAATTGTCGGAGATTTTTGCCAAAAATTGAATGGTTACTGTCAAAGTTTCAATGATACTTATCATTTCTGCCAAAATTTCAATCAATTCAGTTAAAATTTCAATTATTTTTATCACCACCCAATTATTAACGCCAAAATTTCAATTGATTCCATTAAAATTTTGATTATTCTATCAAATTTTATAGACATGTTGTGGAATGTTATCAGTTATCTTTGATATTTAAATATAAGGATTAATAATTGACAATAATCATTGACACTTTGACAGTAATCGTTGAATTTTGACAGAATGATCTAACAGTTGACAATGTGCCAGTATTTACATGAACTTTCCTATCAAAAATAGAATGGTACTGTCCTCCATTTTCTATCCTCCATTTTGATTCGTCAACAATGAACCAAATTGTCGGAGATTTTTGCCAAAAATTGAATGGTTACTGTCAAAGTTTCAATGATAATTATCATTTCTGCCAAAATTTCAATCAATTCAGTTAAAATTTCAATTATTTTTATCACCAACCAATTATTAACGCCAAAATTTCAATTGATTCCATTAAAATTTTGATTATTCTATCAAATTTTATAGACATGTTGTGGAATGTTATCAGTTATCTTTGATATTTAAATATCTGGATTAATAATTGACAATAATCATTGACACTTTGACAGTAATCGTTGAAATTTTGACAGAATGATCTGACAGTTGACTCTGTGACAGTATTTACATGAACCTTTTCTGTCATAAATTGAATGGTTACTGTCAAAGCTTCAATGATAATTATCAATTTCTAATAATTTCTGCCAATATTTCAATAAACTGAGTTAAAATTTCAATTATTTTTATCACCAACTAATTATTAATGCCAAATTTTCAATTGTTTCCATCAAAATTTTGATTATTCTATCAAACTTAATAAACATGTTGTGGAATGTCATCAGTTATGTTTGATATTTAAATATCAGGATTAATAATTGACAATAATCATTGACACTTTGACAGTAATCGTTGAAATTTTGACAGAATGATCTGACAGTTGACTGTGTGACAGTATTTACATAAACCTTTTCTGTCAAAAATAGACTGGTTACTGTCAAAGTTTCAATGGTAATTGTCGATTTCTAATTATTTCTGCCAATATTTCAATAAACTCAGTTAAAATTTCAATTATTTTTATCACCAACCAATTATTAATGTCAAATTTTTAATTGTTTCCATTAAAATTTTGATTATTCTATCAAAATTAATAAACATGTTGTGGAATGTTATCATTTATCTTTGATATTTAAATATCAGGATTAATCATTGACACTTTGCAGTAAGAGTTGAAATGTTGACAGAATGATCTGACAGTTGACTGTGTGACAGTAGTTACATGAAACTTTTCTGTCAAAAATAGAATAGTTATTGTCTAAGTTTCAATGATAATTGTCAATTTCTATTAATTTCTGCCAATATTTCAATGAATTCAGTTAGAATTTCTATTATTTTTATCACCAACCAATTATTAATGCCAAATTTTCAATTGTTTCCATCAAAATTTTGATGGATTGATGCGTTTTCAGCGCAGTTGTCCAGTTTTTATATGACTGTTGAAAATCTGTCAAACTTTTAATTGCTGTTGTCGAAATCTTCAACTGTAATTATTAAAAACTTAAATTTATAAATTTAACAAATTTTCAATTGGTATTTTAAAAAATTATCAAATTTTCAAATGCAAATGTACCAATCTATAAAATATTTAATTGAAGTTATGAAAGTATGTCAAATATAAACCACAGGCCAAACAGGTCACATTTTCTATTGAAACTATCAAAATTGCAGCTGACAAAATCTGTTAAACTTACAATACCAAAATTTATCAAATTTTCAATTGTAATTGTGAATATCTGTACACTTTTTATACAACTGTTGAAAATTTGTCAAACTTTTAATTGCTGTTGTCGAAATGTTTAACTGCAAATATACAAAACTTTCAATACTAAAATCTATCAAATCTTCATCTGTGATTGTCAAAATCTGTTGAGTTTTATACGACTGTTGAAAATCTATCAAAGTTTCAATTGATGTTGTCGAAATGTTCAACAGCAGCTGTTCAAAACTTATATTACTAAATTTATCAAATTTTCAATTTGTATTTAAAAAAAATTCAAATACAAATGTTCAAATCTATAAAAATATATTGTTGCAGTTAGGAAAGTATGTCAAATATAAAACTCCAACAGATTTACAACAGAACATTTCTAACAGAACTAACGAAATTGCAACTGTCTATAATCTGTCAAAACTTTCAATCCCAAAATTTGTCAAATTTTCAATTGCAGTTGCAGTTATAAAACTAAGTGAACTGTCAAACTGTTAAAAAGCTGTCACATTTTCAATACTGTCAAATATTCATCTGTGATTTCCAGTTTTCAATCATCCAGTTTTTACACGACTGTTGAAAATCTTTCACTTTCAATTGCGTTTTCGAAATGTTGAACTACAATTGTCCAAAACTTAAATTACTAAATCTATCAAATTTTCAATTGCCGTTTTATAACCTTAAATAACTTACTATTAACTAAGTATCTGTAAAAATCTGTACACTTTTTACATGACCGTTGAAAATCTGTCAAACATTCAAAACATTCATTGTTCAAAACTAAAATTACTAAATCTATCAAATTTTCAATTGCTGTTTTCAATCGCGTTGAGTATGTGGGGGGCAATCAATTTGAGGCTACTCCTGAGGAGCACAGTACACGTAGGAGTCATCGGCAAGGACGACTATTGGGGCAATAAATTTGAGGCTACTCCTGCGGAGCACAGGGCACGTAGGAGTCATCGGCAAGGACGAGTATTGGGGCAATCAATTTGAGGCTACTCCCGAGGAGCACAGGACACGTAGAAGTAATCGGTAAGGATGAGTATTGGGGCAATAAATTTGAGGCTACTCCTGAGGAGCACAGGACACGCAGGAGTCATCGGCAAGGACGAGTATTTGGGCAATCAATTTGAGGGTACTCCTGAGGAGCACGGGACACGTAGGACTCATCGGTAACTACGAGTATTGGGGCAATCAATTTGAGGCTGCTCCTGAGGAGCACAAGACACGCAGGAGTCATCGGCAAGGGCGAGTATTGGGGCAATAAATTTGAGGCTACTCCTGAGGAGCACATGACACGCAGGAGTCATCGGCAATGACGAGTATTTGGGCAATCAATTTGAGGCTACTCATGAGGAGCACAGGACACGTAGGAGTCATCGGCAAGGACGAGTATTGGGGCAATCAATTTGAGGCTACTCCTGAGGAGCACATGACAGGTAGGAGTCATCGGCAAGGACGAGTATTTTGGCAATCAATTTGAGGCTACTCCTGAGGAGCACAGGTTACGTAGGAGTCATCGGCAAGGACGAGTATTGGGGCAATCAATTTGAGGCTACTCCTGAGGAGCACATGACACGTAGGAGTCATCGGCAAGGACGAGTATTTTGGCAATCAATTTGAGGCTACTCCTGAGGAGCACAGGACACGTATTAGTCATCGGCAAGGACGAGTATTGGGGCAATCAATTTGAGGCTACTCATGAGGAGCACAGGACACGTAGGAGTCATCGGTAAGGACGAGTATTGGGGCAATCAATTTGAGGCTACTCCTGAGGAGCACAGGACACGCAGGAGTCATCGGCAAGGACGAGTATTTGGGCAATCAATTTGAGGCTACTCCTGAGGAGCACAGGACACGTAGGAGTCATCGGCAAGGACGAGTATTTTAGCAATCTATTTGAGGCTACTCCTCAGGAGCACAGGACTCACAGGAGTCATCGGCAAGGACGAGTATCGGCAAGGATATTTGCCCGCTTCAGGTTACGCTAATTGCCGGTTCGTGCCGTGCGCGGGGGCTCAATCGGCGTAATTTGTGCGGATCACGAAAATAATTAATTAAAAGACGAAGGGGCCCAACTAATGAGGGCACTCGTTTAAAGAGCAAAACAAATGATGCGCGTGTGTGTGTGTGTGTGTATTCGTCATTAAATCGGGCTCGCAAGTTATGTAATTGCCCGCAGTATAAAACGTAATTATTGTTAATAAGGGAGAGAGGAGCCAATTACGGGAGATAATTCCCTTTCAATTTACGCTCTCGCGCCTCTTGAATGTTGCATTTTTCCACCTCGACGACGGCATTGTGGAACTGCCCTCGACGTATCACGACGCCACCCCCGAGGGTCATTTTAGCCCACCCACGCTGGCCAAAAAACGATTTTCGTGTCGTTAAGCGGGGAACATAACCCGGGAACATTAAACGTCCCCCTTATTATTGCTCTGCCGAACATATCGATTTAATAACGTGACCTGGTTATGTATATTTAGATGCGACGGGGCGCGTTTCAATCGGCTCCCCCTTTTTTCCGGCATATCTCTCAATTATTGCCTGCGGCGCTTTGTACGCGCCGATCGTGGAAGCCGCCCCCGCTCAGGATTTGCGGGGGTGCGCTGAAGATGTAGCCCATTTGACGTCGGGGCGACAGCTATTACGAGGTAATGCGGGGGATTGTTTGAATATCTGGGGCGCGATCGATAGCCTCACGGACATCCCCCCGTTTGACGAGGGTCCTTTTTTGCGCGCCGGGACTTATTAATCCCCGAAAATGTTTAATTAAACCTCCAATTACGGATTTGCGTTAATAAAATATTTAATTTCAGGCCCCCGATTGATTCCGCTGCGCCAACAGCGCTGCTAAACGGACGCTAATTGCGTTTCGTTTATTCGACCGGTCGCAATTAGCAAACAAATTTGCGATGCATTTCAAACACACAGAGCCCAATAATCCACGTTTTTTTTTTTTTAATGATTCGCGTCCAGCCGTGCGAATTACGGAAATTATTCAACATTCATGGAAGGCTGCTGCAACAGCAATACGACTCGGCAATAAAAAATAACGGCCCGTGTAAAATTAACAGCCAGAGATTTCCTTCAACTCACTGCGCGCACTTTTATAGAAGCACTTATTGTGCATAAACGGCGATATTGCCGTTTCACTTCGCAGCTATTCCGCAGTAATGGACAGCGTAAAATAACGTCGCACATTACATTAAAAGGGCAATCAGAAACTCGAAATGTACTCATACGCGATTCAAATGCGGGGGATTACCATAAAAATTGTTGCATATTTATTTATGCTCACATGCATGTTTACAAACCTAAAATAAATATGCAGGCATGTCAACGTTCACACATTTGATAGTTTAGCTACACTAAAATTAAAAAAAAAAAAAAGGAGATTATAACTTTGTATACTCTGATTTTTCTAAACTGGTGTGCACGTCATCAAAATAATAATCATAATAATGATGGCACAATTTTACAAGGTTGCCAGCTGTCCTGGGTATTTAAAAATGGCTGCAATCAGCTGTTCCGCCCGTGCAATCTTGTGCGACAGTGCGCGTATCAAATCCGTCGACTTCTCTGCCGTTTTTCGTACACATATCAATCCTGTGGTTATGGATTAACATCTACAATGGCAAAATATGCATTGTTTTAATCGATCAAATGTAACAAGTTACACGTCAAAGAAGTTTGGTTATACACACATGTATGAGCATGTGTTAGTGACAAAGATGTGGCATCGTCGCCGAAAAAATATCACGCCTGCCAACATAACATGATTTATTACATGATTGGCAGGCGAAAATTGTGTCCGCGGTTAATACACCGATTACCTATTTATAACTACCGGTGATCAGTGTTATGTAACAAATGATCCTCAGATTAATTTCGATTCTTAAACTATTGTTATGCATATTCTCGAAAACAATCACGTTGGTACGAAAAAACCGACGAATCACACAGCTGTTTGATGACGTGCACGCCAGTTTAGAAAAATCAGAGTATATAAACGGTTCAATTTTTTTGTCAAAACTTCAAAAACTTGTTCTAAACAGTTTCCACAATTTGTACTCTCTGCCTTTCATTATGGTCTCTAAACAAAACAAATTTAGTGTTTGTTTTGTAATAGAACAACTTCTACAGTTATCATATTTAAGAGAGCTATTAAAAAGTGACTATTTTTTGTAGAAAAGGTTCAATTTTTTTCAAAACTTCAAAAACTCCTTTTAAACAGTTTCCACGACTTGTATTCTCTGCCTTTCATTATGGCCTCTAAACAAAAGAAATTTAGTGTTTGTTTTGTAATAGAACAACTTCTACAGAGATCATATTTAAGAGAGCTTTTAAAAAGAGACCATTTTTGCATAGCGACTCTATGATACTCAAAATCTCGATGTTCTTGATACTTTCTCAAGCTTTCTGGTCTTTCTAGAGGTCTGCCCTCTAAAAACTGGTACTCTAGAATTTTTTTGAACATACCCTGGGACAGGACAGCTGCACGACGCCGGCCGCATGTACTTCGTGTAATATGCCTGTATTAGCGGTAAACAATGGCAGACATCACGGTTCGGTGGACGTCTCCCCTTTTCCTACGAACGTGTGGGTGTGTGGGTGCATAAGTGTGCGTCACTCCTTTGTTTCGGGAGCGGAAGACAAAGAGGTGGCGCGGGCAACGGTGAGCGTCCCGGGGATGGAAATTGCCCCGCGGGCGCTCAAAATTGCTCCAGAGAGAGGAGGGGCGGGATGAGGGGGAGATCGAATATCGGAATGGCAGCGTTACCGCCGCCCCCGGGCTTTTACCCGCTCGGAGACGGCATTGTGATAAATTCGCGTTGAAAAATACGTTTTATATGATGTACGATTTCGTTTTTCCGCGGAATCGTGTGGTTGGGGGTGGGCGGTTGGGGGACGAAGCCGCCCCCGACTGCGCATTATTGCCAGGCCGCGCTTGGCATCGCCGTAAATAATAATGGCTGCATTTTTGCGCTCGTTATTTACACACAATGCGTCCCGCTCGACTGTTACAAATGGCTTCGAACTTGTTAGGTTGAATAGCACCTCTGAACCAATAATTTCCGTCCGACATCAAATTAAATTACACCGCAGCAAGCTAGGATCGTCCGGCTTTCGAATTGCGCTCACACCTGGCGAGCACCTTTCTAATTCCGTCGATTGAACTCTTATATCCGTGATTGTTCAATATCCAATAATATCCCCCGCTTCGACGACGACTGGCGGGCCAAAGGTTCAACGGGTACTTACGTAAGTCGCCGTGTGTATTGATAAAACATTCAATTTCACTTTGTCGCTCGTTCAGCGCCATTAAACTAATGTAAATCATATTTCCTCACCCGTTACCGACGAGTACAAAATCGTGAGGTACGTTATTAAATCGAACAAAGGAGGAAACGGGGAATGTGCACACACTCGGTTTGGCCTTCTTTCGCCTCCTCAAATAAATCACTCCGCCAGATCCGTATCGCACGGTTCAAAGCGATTCACGTCGCGGCGGATCAATAATTATCGATCTGCAATTACGATTTCGATGATTAATGCGGGCGCTCTTCGGCCGCAAATCAATTACGCTGCCACGGACTTCAATCAATCCGTTGTTTACGACCAACCGATACGTTGTACAATTTCATATTTAACTTGGTTGGTAATTGCCAAAAATATGCTCCAAAAAAGCTAAAAAACAATTTTAAGCGTTAAAATATTCTCTTAAAAATGGAAAATGTGCTCTTAAAATTAAAAAAAAATGCTCCTGAAATTGGAAAATATGCTCTTGTAAATGGAAAACCTGCTTTTAAAAATGGAAAATATGCTCTTGTAAATGGAAAACATGCTTTTAAAAATGGAAAATATGTTCCCAAAAATTATTATTATTAATTAACAATATGCCAAAAAAACTGGAGAATATGCAATTAGGCCGGAATCTATAGTCCGTACTTGAGCATAAATTCGTCTCAAGTCGATATTTGGGTATGGTATATTGGGTTGCATTTGGTGAATAAGTGTTTATAGAAAATTCGCAACCAAATATACGACTTGAGTCGAACTCTTGCTCAAGTACGGACTATAAATACAGGCCTTAATCCTCTGACAACAGCATAACACGATGAAATGAAATAAACCAAACAAATCTGACATGAATTTGTATATCTACCTACTTTCACTGTAAACCACCCACACGTAATTGATTAGTCTTATAAAAAGCCTAGATACTTAGTTATTATACCTAGTTATACCCAGTAATTTACTCGGTATAACTAGGTGTAATAGCTAAGTATCTACTATACCTAGTTATACCGAGTTAATTACTAGCTGAAAAAAAAGCTGCAATATGAAAAAATTAGGTTTTTCACTTTTCTCAGTTTCATAGTGCAACTTTTCGAAGTTTCTGATATTTTTGATATCAGTTTAGGAGAGTTTTAGGAGTCAAATCTGAAATGAATTTGTATATCTACCTACTTTTACTTTAAACCACCCACACTTAATTGATTAGTCTTATAAAAAGCCTAGATACTTAGTTAATAGTAAGTTATAAATAATTATACCAAGTTTATTACTAGCTGAAAAAATAGCAGAATTATGGTTTTTCACTTTTCTCTGTTTCACAGTGAAACTTTTTGAAGTTTCTGATATTTTTGATATCAGTTTAGGAGAGTTTTAGGAGTCAAATCTGAATTGAATTTGTATATCTACGTACTTTCACTTTAAACCACCCACACTTAATTGATTAGTCTTATAAACAGCCTAGATACTTAGTTAATAGCAAGTTATACCGAGTTAATTACTAGCTGAAAAAAATGATGAAATATGCAGAAGTATGGTTTTTCACTTTTCTCAGTTTGATAGTGAAACTTTCTGAAGTTTCTGATATTTTTGATATCAGTTTAGGAGAGTTTCAGGAGTCAAATCTGAAATGAATTTGTATATCTACCTACTTTCACTTTAAACCACCCACACTTAATTGATTAGTCTTATAATAAGCCTAGATACTTACTTAATAGCAAGTTATACCTAGTTATACCGAGTTAATTACTAGCTGATAAAAATGCTGAAATGTGCAGAAATATGGTTTTTGACTTTTCTCAATTTCATAGTGAAACTTTCTGAAGTTTCTGATATTTTTGATATCAGTTTAGGAGAGTTTTAGGAGTTAAATCAATCTATTTAGGTGCTCTTTTGATTTATGGTATTAAATTAGTATTAGTTATGTTCTTGAAAATTCTGATTTATGGTATTAAATTAGTATTAGTTATTGTACTTGAAAAAATTGGCGGTCTTTTTAGAGGAACCTCCAGCTTTCAGAGTTAAAAGGTATATATTTATTATTTTATACTTTATTTGCTTCTTTACCTACATGCTTGAAATTATGGAGTCTTTCACCATTTTGATATTTTAATTACAAATAAATTTCGACATACTTACTTTATAAGTAAATGTTTTATTTTCAGTAAAAAAATTGCAACTGCCAGATACGTTTTAAATTAATGCTTAAATCTGATAATTTTACTGCAATGTTTAATTTACAATGAACATTTCACAATTTTCTATCAAAATTTGTAATTTTCAAGTGCAAATTCAAGTTTTTCTTTGTTTTTATGAACATTTCTTCGTTTCCAGTAAATATGTTGCAATTTTTAATAAAACATTTACAGTTTCCAACAACATATTCAATTTATGCTGAACATTTTATAATTTTCAGTGGACTTCAATTTCCAATCAAAATTTTGCCGTTTCCAACGAATATTGCTAATTTTCAATTATAACATAATTTTCAATGAAGTCTTCCAAGTTTCCATGAAAATTTCAATTGCGAAATTCTGATTGTAAATTAAACGCTGCAGTAAAATTATCAAATTTAAGCATTAATTTAAAATTTATCTGGCAGTTGCAATTTTTTTACTGGAAATGAAGAAATTTCCATTGGATCTTATAGAACACTCTAAGAAAATAATGTTTCAGTACTAAAAGAGTGAGAAAATCAAATATAGGTTAGGTTAGGTTAGGTCAGGTAAAAGATAAAAAGAGATAAAAAAAAAAGTAATTTATGTTTTGAACAATTACAGTTGAACATTTCGACAACAGCTATTGAAAGTTTGATAGATTTTTAAGTCATGTAAAAACTGGACAGAATTTGACATACACAATTGACAATCACAGTTAAAAAATTGACAGATTTTGGTATGGAAAGTTTGTCAGATTTTTATCAGCTGCAATTTTGATAGTTTCAATAGAAAATATGACCTGTTATAGTTTTATATTTGACATACTTTCATAAGTGCAACTGTATATTTTAGAAATTTGTACATTGCATTTGAAAATTTGATTAGTTTATAAAATATCAAATAATTTTTTTATAATTTTAGTAATTTAAGTTTTGAACAAGCACAGTTGATTCGACCACAGCAATTGAAAGTTTGACAGATATTCAAAAGTCGTGTAGAAACTCAACAGATTTTGACAATCACAGATGAAAATTTGATAGATTTTGGTATTGAAAGTTTTGTATATTTGCAGTTAAACATTTGGGCAACAGCCATTAAAAGTTTGACAAATTTTCAACAGTTGTATAAAAAGTGTACAGATTTTCACAATTACAATTGAAAATTTGACAAATTTTGGTATTGTAAGTTTAACAGATTTTGTCAGCTGCAATTTTGATAATTTCAATAGAAAATATGACTGGTCCTGTTATAGTTTTATTTATACTTGACATACTTTCATAACTGCAACTGTATATTTTATAAATTTGTACATTTGCATTTGAATATTTGATAAGTTTTTAAAATTTCAATTGAAAATTTGATAGATTTAGTAATTTAAGTTTTGGACAATTGCAGTTGAACATTTCGACAACAGCAATTAAAAGTTTGACAGATTTTCAACAGTCATGTAAAAAGTTTTTAGATTTTTGTAAGGAAAGTTTGACAGATTATATCAGCTGCAATTTTGTAAGTTCCCATAGAAAATATGACTGGTTTAAATCTGTCGTAGTTTTATATTTGACATACTTTCATAACAGCAACTGTAAACTTTATAGATTTGTTTATTTGCATTTGAAAATTTGATAAGTTTATAAAATATCAAATGAAAATTTGATAATTTTAGTAATTTAAGTTTTGAACAAGCACAGTTGAACATTTCGACAACTGCAGTTAAAAGTTAGACAGATGTTCAACAGTCATGTAAAAACTGGACAGAATTTGGCATTCACTATTGAACATTTTTTAGATTTTGGCATTCAAGTTTTGGACAATTGCAGTTGAACATTTCGACACCAGCAATTGAAAATTTGACAGATTTTCAACAGTCGTGAAAACTAGACTGACATATTTGGAGGAAATTTTCTGTGGTTCCATTTCTTAATGACTAATCAATCATTTCTTAATGACTACTCAATCATTTCTTAATGACTATTATGATCTCAATCTGTGGACACACTGTATACCTGGGGTGTACCGATGACGCCTCCGCGGGTCGATTGCATAGCGTGACCCGCGTTTAAAATCATCGCAGGCAAATGAGGGGGATTCAATTAGGCCACGTCATGCCCGCTGCAAATTAATCCCCTGGCACCTCCTCGCTGGGGGGCACAACAACGGGACCGGTTGGGGCCGCTTCCTGCTTCGCGGGCCCCCCATTAATCACGCGCCCAGGTAGAGGACCCCGGCGAAACGCTCGCCACGTGTCCGGCGGAGTCCACGATTGATGGCCCCGGCTTCGATTGGGCGCAAAAGTGAAAACCCGGGGGCCCCCCTTCTGGGGATCCGTCCCGCAGCATCTCACAGGTCATTCACCGATGACCCTGCTGTAAAGCGCTCTGCCGAGCGGCTCGCAGGTGGCGATCGCTCCGCACGATTGTGTGCCGATCCCCCCACAGCAGAGGGCGGCGAAATTAAATCGCCAAATCGGGGGGGGGGTGGCACGATGTTTTCGCGCGGAGCCGAGGTAATGCGGAATAAATATTTATGAGCGCGAATAAAAAGGGAATTATGCGCGGGCGGGCGCATCTGCGCGATCCAAATTGCCCCGCCGCCCCCGTCGCGAGGTGAACATCTTCGGGGGTGGCGGGCTGTAAATTTCGCGGATGGGAAAATCGTAAAGTTATGATGCGGCCAGGACCCAAGCGCGGGGAAAACTCCGCCGCCGTAATAACGATAAAACTCCGGGCGGGACGTAAAACAAGTTACCAGTTGAAAACTCGGATTTCGCCTTGTTAAACCGCAATTAAGATTCTTGCAGAAAAGAATCCCGCAAATAAAACAATCCAATGAATTTTCATTGAAACTCTGAAATTCGTTCATGAAATTTTTATCCATGTAAATTGTTCGAGTGTAACAATCAAGATATATAGTAGGCATACAAGAAAAAATCTAATTTTTACAAAAAATAATTGAAATGTACAGGTACCATGAAAGTTCGTTGTAGAACTCACAAATTCGTTTATGTATTTTTATCCATGTAAATTGTTCAGTGTAACATCAAATTATCGTGGGCATAAGTCAAAATTTGACATAAATGAGTTGAAATGAACAGGTTCTATTGAAACTATCAAAATTGCAACTGTTAAAAAACTATCAAACTTTCAATACCAAAATCTGTAAAATTTTCAATTGCAGTTGCAGTTATAAAAGTATGTCAACTGTCAAACTGTTAAAAATCTGTCATCACAATCAATAGGTTCATGACATTGTTATCCATGTAAATTATTAAGAGTGTAATATAATAATCAAAATATATAGTGTCCATACAAAAAAAATCAAAACCTTACAAAAATAATAGGTACCAGGTACCATAAAAGTTCGTTGTAGAACTTAAAAATTCGTTCATGAAATGTTAATCCATGTAAATTATTTCGAGTGTAACAAACAAATTATCGTGAGCATATATGAAAAAGTCAAAATTAGACAAAAAAAGAGTTAAAATGAACAGGTTCTATTGAAACTATCAAAATTGCAACTGTTAAAAAACTATCAAACTTTCAATAGAAAAATTTGTCAAGTTTTCAATTGCAGTTGCAGTTATAAAAGTATGTCAACTATTAAACTGTTATAAAGCTGACATCAGTATCACGATCACTATCATTTTCAATTGAAACTATCAAAATTGCAGCTGATAAAAATCTGTCACACTTTCATTACCAAAATCTGTCAAATTTTCATCTGTGATTATCAAAATCTGTCCAGTTTTTACACGACTTTTGAAAATCTGCCAAACTTTAATAATAATAAGTTCAATTGCTGTTGTCGAAATGTTTAATTGCAATTGTTCAAAACTATCAATTTTTGTCACTTGCAACTCTCCAAATTTTTAATTAAAACCTCTCCAAATGCTAGGCGAAAGGAGCAAAACTCAATCCATTTTCTGCTGCATTAAAATCTGTTGCATTTTCAACTAACTAATGCTGAAAATGCTAAAAATGTAATATCTCTAAAAGTACTGACATTAGCTGTGAAATCAGTGAAATTTATAACTCTATCTGTCAATATCTTTCAAAATTTCCGAAGTGTACTCAAAATTGCGCATTTTCAAAGTTCAACTTCAAATTTTGTTATTATAGTATCAAAACTCTAAAAATTTGACACACACAGCTGTAAGTGTGTCCACAGATAGAGTTCATGATAATTTAAAAAAAGTATTCTTGAAAAATGTCACCAAGTAAAATAAATCCATATCCATTTTTCGGAAAATCAAGAATACAAAATCGTTCTCCATTGCGTGTGCATATATCATTTAAATTGATATTTCCAGCGGTAAAAGGTTCCCGCTGAATAAAATATAATCCCTCCCTCGCAGAGCTTGGCGTGGCGCGGGGGCGGAAATATCACGCGCCGCCCCCCGCTCCCCCATTAAAGCCGGGGGGTGGAATTCTTTGTCGGATTTTAAATTAATTTTCCGCTCGCATTTTCGTGCCTCTGAAGTTTTCATTTATACGTTAAATACGGGCTAAAGGCCCCCCGACCCTATTTGCATTTTATAATGGCATTAAAATTGCGAGTTTACGGCGCGACCTCGCGGCGGCGGCCGCCGCCTCCGTTAATGGGGGGGAAATTCCGCCGCCCCCACTCGCCCTCACCGGAAAAATCGCACAAAGAGGTGCCGATTGCGAGCGGTCAATTCAGCCGCCCCTCGACGAGTTGTGGGGGATTTATTGAAAAACAAGCGGGAGTAATTAATGCGCCGCCCCCACGCTGCGTTATTAATGCAGCGGCCGGATAATGGGGCTTGAATTTACGAGATCCCGGGCTTAATTCGTTACTGCGAGCAAAAGCGCGGCGTAATGATCGCGCTGTTCATTAAACCGTCGAGACCGAACAGCAAGAAAATCTCTGCCTTCACCTACAACGGCCCTAATTTCATTGGAAGGTCAGGTCTACGAAAGAAGGTCAAAACTTTAAACATTCAAGTTGATATTACAATTTGTACAATGGGAGATATTAATTTTTTTTCGTACTAGCTCTCGCAGAATAAACTTCGTGTGGTACACTTTCGTAAAGAGCATTTTTGCGTTTTTTTGTTGAACTCGGCTGTGCCTCGTCCAACAACATTCACCCTCGGACAAAAAGCACTACATTACGAACTTGTATGTACATAAAAAAAAGTACAATAAGAAAACTATATGGCATTATTATAATATAGTGGAAAATTTTACTCGGCTGTGCCTCGTCCAACAACATTCACCCTCGGACAAAAAGCACTACATTACGAACTTGTATGTACATAAAAAAAAGTACAATAAGAAAACTATATGGCATTATTATAATATAGTGGAAAATTTTACTCGGCTGTGCCTCGTCCAACAACATTCACCCTCGGACAAAAAGCACTACATTACGAACTTGTATATCCATTAAAAAAAAGTACAATAAGAAAACTATATGGCATTATTATAATAAAGTGGAAAATTTTACTCGGCTGTGCCTCGTCCAACAACATTCACCCTCGGATAAAAAGCACTACATTACGAACTTGTATATCCATAAAATAAAAAGTACAATAAGAAAACTATATGGCATTATTATAATATAGTGGAAAATTTTACTCGGCTGTGCCTCGTCCAACAACATTCACCCTCGGACAAAAAGCACTACATTACGAACTTGTATATCCATAAAAAAAAGTACAATAAGAAAACTATATGGCATTATTATAATATAGTGGAAAATTTTAAAATATCTTTTTCTGATTCCTTTAAAACGTTTCATGGTATTTTGCGAATTGCGACCAACTTTCTACGTATTGCACCCGACTGTGCAGACGTAAATTACCGCCCACGCCGAGGCCGCCGACGTCACGAGGCATACAATTTCCATCACGCAGAAAATTGTGAGGAATTGCCGAGCCTCGCCAACTAAGTAATGATATGTAATTTGCGTTGCGCGGAATACAGGTGACGAATCTGGCAAATGCGGGTTTAATGCACGGCTCGGCCTCGTGATTTACAGCGTGCGCGAAATTAACCTTTTCGAACCAATCGGCGAAGTGAAGAGGCGAATTTCGAAATTGTCGCAAATTAAAACCACCTTCCCTAATTAAAACTTGATGAATTCGCAAATTAGAACCTCCCCTAATTAAAACCTAATAAATTCGCAAATTAGAACCTCCCCTAATTAAAACCTAATAAATTCGCAAATTAAAACCTCCCCTAATTAAAACCTAATGAATTCGCTACCGTCATGGTTCGCAAAACCTAATTAAGGGATGGTTTCGAGCAAATATAAGTACGGGGACTCGTTATATGCGTCCACTGGGGATGCAATCGCCAAAATTTCAAGTTCCCAGCTTGTATAATAACGACGTTATAAATTGACTGGGTGGTTTGGGGTTGTAAACGCAATTAGGGGTTGCTCTGGAGTAAAAGCGTGTACAGATTTATGTAATGTAGGTAGGCTGGGGTTGATGGTCAAAATTTCAAATTTGGTTTGTCATGAAAATTGCATGACATTTCTATAAACAAAAATTGCAAATTTTCGTTCAAAGCTTTGTAAATTTGTCTCATGCACAAACCAAAAGTTCAAAAATTTGGCCCTGACTTTCCAAATGTAAACGAGGCTTAACGTACCGGAAACACGAATAATAAAGAAAAGATGAAGAAGAATAAGCAAGTTATGAACTCGAATTTCGCAAAAAAACATTCTTGGGCAGCTGCAAAAAACGGAAACTGCTTCAGCTTCAATTTGACAGCATCGCGAATACTCCATAACTTTGTCCTGACTTCTGCGTAAATAGTGAGTGGATGTATTATGTGAATGGCGGTTTTTATTCGTCAATGCTTGTACGGTCCCAGTGCATGGAAAGTGGCACATTACGTGTTTTTTTACGGCTTCCCTCGTGAGCAGCGACTTTCATATTCGCTCGGTGAGAACGGCATCTCGGCTCTGTGCCTGGCAATAAATTGCGTTGGAAAAAGGTGTATCCGTGATGTACGAAAAAAGTTAAGCCTGGGACGAATCAATCACGTTCATATGCAATAAATAAATTTTCAGAAATTTCAGTAGTAGCTAACCGATACTTGTCAATGCAATAAATAAATTTTCAGAAATTTCAGTAGTAGCTAACCGATACTTGTCAATGCAGAAATTTATATATTTGATTTTCTCACTTATTTAATACTGAAACTTTATCAAATTTTCAGGAGTATTAGCTTCAGGTATACAAACAGATATCTGATAATAAATATGCAATACATGAATTTTCAGAAATTTTAGTAGTAGCTAACCGATTCTTGTCATTGCAGAAAGTTAAGTGTTTGATTTTCTCACTTATTTAATACTGAAACTATATCAAATTTTCAGGAGTATTAGCTTCAAGTATATCAAACAGATATCTGATAATAAATATGCAATAACTAAATTTTCAGAAATTTCAGTAGTAGCTAACCGATACTTGTCATTGCAGAAAGTTATATATTTGATTTTCTCACTTATTTAATACTGAAACATAGTCAAATTTTCAGGAGTATTAGCTTCAGGTATACTAAACAGATATCTGATAATAAATATGCTATAAATAAATTTTCAGAAATTTCAGTAGTAGCTAACCGATACTTGTCATTGCAGAAAGTTATAGTGTTGATTTTCTCACTTATTTAGTACTGAAACTTTGTCAAATTTTCAGGTGTATTAGCTTCAGGTATACTAAACAGATATCTGATAATAAATATGCAATAAATAAATTTTCAGAAATTTCAGTAGTAGCTAACCGATACTTGTCATTGCAGAAAGTTAAGTGTTTGATTTCTCACTTATTTAGTACTGAAACTTAGTCAAATTTTCAGGAGTATTAGCTTCAGGTATACTAAACAGATATCTGATAATGAATATGCAATAAATAAATTTTCATAAATTTCAGTAGTAGCTAACCGATACTTGTCATTGCAGAAAGTTATAGTGTTGAATTTCTCACTTATTTAATACTCAAACTTTGTCAAATTTTCAGGAGTAATAGCTTCAGGTATACTAAACAGATATCTGATAATGAATATGCAATAAATAAATTTTCAGAAATTTCAGTAGTAGCTAACCGATACTTGTCATTGCAGAAAGTTATATATTTGATTTTCTCACTTATTTAGTACTGAAACTTTGTCAAAATTTCAGGGGTATTAGCTTCAAGTATACCAAACAGATATCTGATAATAAATATGCAATAAATGAATTTTCAGAAATTTCAGTGGTAGCTAACCGATACTTGTCATTGCAGAAAGTTAAGTGTTTGATTTTTTGACTTATTTAATACTGAAACTTTGTCAAATTTTCAGGAGTATTAGCTTCAGGTATACTAAACAGATATCTGATAATAAATATGCAATAAATAAATTTTCAGAAATTTCAGTAGTAGTTAACCTATACTTGTCATTGCAGAAAATTAAGTGTTCGATTTTCTCACTTATTTAGTACTGAAACTTTGTCAAATTTTCAGGAGTATTAGCTTCAGGTGTACTAAACAGATATCTGATAATAAATATGCAATAAATAAATTTTCAGAAATTTCAGTAGTAGCTAACCGATACTTGTCATAGCAGAAAGTTAAGTGTTTCATTTTCTCACTTATTTAGTACTGAAACTATGTCAAATTTTCAGGAGTATTAGCTTCAGGTATACTAAACAGATATCTGATAATAAATATGCAATAAATAAATTTTCAGAAATTTCAGTAGTAGCTAACCGATACTTGTCATTGCAGAAAGTTAAGTGTTTGATTTTCTCACTAATTTAATACTGAAACTGTCAAATTTTCAGGTGTATGAGCTTCAAGTATACCAAACAGATATCTGATAATTAATATGCAATAAATAAATTTTCAGAAATTTCAGTAATAGCTAACCGATACTTGTCATTGCAGAAAGTGATATATTTGATTTTCTCACTTATTTAATACTGAAATTTTTCAAATTTTCAGTAGTATTAGCTTCAGGTATACCAAACAGATATCTGTTAATAAATATGCAATTACTAAATTTTCAGAAATTTCAGTAGTAGCTAACGGATACTTGTCATTGCAGAAAGTTATATATTTGATTTTCGTACTTATTTAATACTGAAACTTTGTCAAATTTTCAGGAGTATTAGCTTCAGGTATACTAAACAGATATCTGATAATAAATATGCAATAAATAAATTTTCAGAAATTTCAGTAGTAGCTAACCGATACTTGTCATAGCAGAAAGTTAAGTGTTTGATTTTCTCACTTATTTAGTACTGACACTATGTCAAATTTTCAGGAGTATTAGCTTCAGGTATACTAAACAGATATCTGATAATAAATATGCAATAAATAAATTTTCAGATATTTCAGTAGTTGCTAACCGATACTTGTCATTGCAGAAAGTTAGGTGTTTGATTTTCTCACTTATTTAGTACTGAAACTTTGTCAAAATTTCAGGGGTATTAGCTTCAAGTATACCAAACAGATATCTGTTAATAAATATGCAATTACTAAATTTTCAGAAATTTCAGTAGTAGCTAACGGATACTTGTCATTGCAGAAAGTTATATATTTGATTTTCGTTCTTATTTAATACTGAAACTTTGTCAAATTTTCAGGAGTATTAGCTTCACGTATACTAAACAGATATCTGATAATAAATATGCAATAACTAAATTTTCAGAAATTTCAGTAGCAGCTAACCGATACTTGTCATTGCAGAAAGTTAAGTGTTTGATTTTCTCACTTATTTAATACTGAAACTTTGTCAAATTTTCAGGAGTATTAGCTTCAGGTATACCAAACAGATATCTATTAATAAATATGCAATAACTAAATTTTCATAAATTTCAGTAGTAGCTAACCGATACTTGTCATAGCAGAAAGTTAAGTGTTTGATTTTCTCACTTATTTAGTACTGAAACTTTGTCAAATTTTCAGGAGTATTAGCTTCAAGTATACCAAAAAGATATCTAATAATAAATATGCAATAAATAAATTTTCAGAAATTTCAGTAGTAGCTAACCGATACTTGTCATTGCAGAAAGTTAAGTGTTTGATTTTCTCACTTATTTAGTACTGACACTATGTCAAATTTTCAGGAGTATTAGCTTCAGGTATACTAAACAGATATCTGATAATAAATATGCAATAAATAAATTTTCAGATATTTCAGTAGTTGCTAACCGATACTTGTCATTGCAGAAAGTTAGGTGTTTGATTTTCTCACTTATTTAGTACTGAAACTTTGTCAAAATTTCAGGGGTATTAGCTTCAAGTATACCAAACAGATATCTGCTAATAAATATGCAATAAATGAATTTTCAGATATTTCAGTGGTAGCTAACCGATACTTGTCATTGCAGAAAGTTAAGTGTTTGATTTTTTGACTTATTTAATACTGAAACGTTGTCAAATTTTCAGGAGTATTAGCTTCAGGTATACTAAACAGATATCTGATAATAAATATGCAATAAATAAATTTTCAGAAATTTCAGTAGTAGTTAACCGATACTTGTCATTGCAGAAAGTTAAGTGTTTGATTTCTCACTTATTTAATACTGAAACTTTGTCAAATTTTCAGGAGTATTAGCTTCAGGTATACTAAACAGATATCTGATAATAAATATGCAATAAATCAATTTTCAGAAATATCAGTAATAGCTAACCGATACTTGTCATTACAGAGAGTTAAGTGTTTGATTTTCTCACTTATTTAGTACTGAAACTTTGTCAAAATTTCAGGGGTATTAGCTTCAAGTATACCAAACAGATATCTGCTAATAAATATGCAATAAATGAATTTTCAGAAATTTCAGTGGTAGCTAACCGATACTTGTCATTGCAGAAAGTTAAGTGTTTGATTTTTTGACTTATTTAATACTGAAACTTTGTCAAATTTTCAGGAGTATTAGCTTCAGGTATACTAAACAGATATCTGATAATAAATATGCAATAAATAAATTTTCAGAAATTTCAGTAGTAGCTAACCGATACTTGTCATTGCAGAAAGTTATATTTTTGATTTTCTCACTTATTTAATACTGAAACTTTGTCAAATTTTTAGGAGTATTAGCTTCAAGTATACCAAACAGATATCTATTAATAAATATGCAATAACTAAATTTTCAGAAATTTCAGTAGTAGCTAACCGATACTTGTCATAGCAGAAAGTTAAGTGTATGATTTTCTCACTTATTTAGTACTGAAACTATGTCAAATTTTCAGGAGTATTAGCTTCAGGTATACCAAACAGATATCTGTTAATAAATATGCAATAAATAAATTTTCAGAAATTTCAGTAGTAGCTAACCGATACTTGTCATTGCAGAAAGTTATATATTTGATTTTCTTACTTATTTAGTACTGAAACTTTGTCAAATTTTCAGGAGTATTAGCTTCAGGTATACTAAACAGACATCTGATAATAAATATGCAATACATAAATTTTCAGAAATTTCAGTAGTAGCTAACTGATACTTGTCATTGCAGAAAGTTAAGTGTTTGATTTTTCACTTATTTAGTACTGAAACTTTGTCAAATTTTCAGGAGTATTAGCTTCAGGTATACTAAATAGATATCTTATAATAAATATGCAATAAATAAATTTTCAGAAATTTCAGTAGTAGCTAACCGATACTTGTCATTGCAGAAAGTTAAGTGTTTGATTTTCTCACTTATTTAATACTGAAACTTTGTCAAATTTTCAGGAGTATTAGCTTCAGGTATACTAAACAGATATCTGATAATAAATTTGCAATAAATAAATTTTCAGAAATTTCAGTAGTAGCTAACCGATACTTGTCATTGCAGAAAGTTAAGTGTTTGATTTCTCACTTATTTAGTACTGAAACTTAGTCAAATTTTCAGGAGTATTAGCTTCAAGTATACCAAACAGATATCTGATAATAAATATGCAATAAATAAATTTTCAGAAATTTCAGTAGTAGCTAACCGATACTTGTTATTGCAGAAAGTTATATATTTGATTTTCTCACTTATTTAATACTGAAACTTTGTCAAATTTTCAGGAGTATCAGCTTCAGGTATACCAAACAGATATCTGATAATAAATATGCAATAAATGAATTTTCAGGGATTTCTCAGTATTGACTAATTCATACTGTTATTGCATAAAGTTATAGTGTTGATTTTCTCACTTATTTAATACTGAAACTTTGTCAAATTTTCAGGAGTATTAGCTTCCGGTATACTAAACAGATGTCTGATAATAAATATGCAATTACAATCTGGCCATCATTAGGATCAGAATGTGATTTATCTTGCAGAAATGGCATTCAGTGATGTAATTTCTTACCTTTTTTAGCATCAAGCTATTAAGTTCACATGATTTGTATGCATATGGCAGTTTAAATTTTTAAATGATGTGGGTATAAGCACGTCTGTTACATAAAATAACTTCCATTGTGTCTTAAAAATTGAAAACCTGCGCTATTGTGGTGTAGAAACCGTGTAATTTATTCTCTTTGAAGCGCGTTTCAGGTAGGATATGTCAACTCAAGAACGCGCGGGTTTTTTTTCTGGAGCCAAGAAAATACGCAAGAGCGCAACGCTTGATTGATGGCGGTAATTACCAGAATGTGGTAATCGTGTAAGTGGTACATGTGCGCGTAATTTATGCAGCGCAATTAATTACCAGCGGAATCGATGGATGCTCGGCGGTCGAGCGTTATCTCGTATTTTTTGCATTTGAGCGCTGCAAATCCTGCACAATGCGGCAGGAATTCTTTACGTCCTGCAAAAAGGATCTGGTTGACCTTTCCGGGTCACCTCGTTACGCTGTGAAAGTGCGAGCACCGAAAGTTCATTCAACACCGCAGCCAAATAATTCATGGGTTTATCTGCCGCCTTGAGTCAGGTCCAAAGGGATTTGGGGGCGGCAAAAATGCCACGCAGAAACTTCTGACCTACCACTTACAGATGCTGCAATCTATAAGTAATCGTGTCTAAATATAGGACATATAATCCTACAAAATGTGGGATATCCCTTATAATTAGTTTTTACAATTATAGAATTTTCTAAAAAAAATTTGGACAATATTGCGATTTCGGCTAAAATTTACAATTATATTAAAAAAAAATCAATAATCTCATATTCAATAAACAATTTTATTAATCTACTGAGTATGATACACGTTCGTAATTTAGTGCTATTTTGTCGAACGAGGCACAGCCGAGTTCAACAAGAAAACGAGAGTGCGACAATCCTCTTGTTTTTAATCGGGGTGAGCGAATGAATTGTGTATAAAATTATTTATTGATTTGTTATTAGTTTCGACTACTTGAGTAATCATTATCAAACAGAGTATATACTCTGTTGTATAATGAGTAGTCATTGATAATGAGTGATAATGAGTGTTCATTATCAAACAGACTATATACTCTGTTTGATAATGATTACTTAAGTAGTCGAAACTAGTAACAAATCAATAAATAATGTTATGTGATACTAAAAACTTTACTTTTACTTTAATTTACTAACAAAGTAATGTGCTGTATTTATAATTCATAATATTATTTTTACAAAAATTCATTTGCAAATACATTTTTTATATACATAAGTCTTAAACATAAGTTAAAATATGTAGACACAATTTACAGATTAAATAATTATGGAAAATTTCCAAAAATTCGGTGGAAATTTGACATGAGATCCAATCAGCATTCATATGTACATTTTTTTGAATAAAAGTTTGGACTGTTCATAAAAATAGGTAGACACAATTTACAAATTAAATATTAGTGGAAAATGTCCATAACCTCTGCAGAATTTCGACAAGTATTCAACAAATTAAATAATTATGGAAATTTTCCAAAAATTCCGAGGAAATATGACATAAGATCCAATCAGTATTGACATATACACTTTTTTGAATAAAATTTTGGAGTGTTGGTAAAAATAGGTAGACACAATTTACAAATAAAATATTAGTGGACAATTTCCATAACCTCTATGGAATTTCCACAAGTATTCAACAAATTAAATAATTATGGAAAATTTCCAAAAATTCGGAGGAAATTTGACATAAGATCCAATTAGTATTCACATATACATTTTTTTGAATAAAATTTTGGAGTGTTAATAAAAATAACATAATTTACAAATTAAATATCAGTGGAAAATTTCCATAACCTCTATGGAATTTCGACAAGTATTCAACAAATTAAATAATTATGGAAATTTTTCAAAAATTCGGAGGTAATTTGACATAAGATCCAATCAGTATTCACATATACATTTTTTTGAATAAAATTTTGGAGTGTTAATAAAAATAGGTAGACATAATTTACAAATTAAATATTAGTGGACAATTTACATCACTTCTGTGGAATTTCGACAAGTATTCGTCAATGTTTATATATTTTTTAAATGCATATGAGTTGTATATTGTTTTGATAAAATTAAGTATTAAGTAATTAAGTAATTAATAAATTAATTTTTTTGTTCAGTGTTTATGAAGTTTTTTGTATAGACACGTTGAAGTTTTATACATTTGTTTTCTAAAAATTGTTCGGTGTTCATAAAATTGGACAGACACAAGTTCCAAATTAAATATTAGTGGAAAATTTCCCAGTACTTTTTGGAAATGTTCGAATTATCTGTTCAATGCCCATATCTGTTTTTATTAATTCTAATTTTCCATTTTCAATTTTGATTAATTCAATATGGCAAATATTTGGATTATTTGTTCAATGGCAATATCTGTGTTTATATTAGTTCTAGTTTACCATCTTCAATTTTGATGAATTCTTCTATTGCCAAATCTATGTTAATTGTTTTAAATCGCAACAAGAGTATTTTTGCCAATATCTGCCAATATCTGTGTTTGTATTAGTTCTAATTTACTATCTTCATTTTTGATTAATTCAATTTGGCAAATATTTGGATAATTTGTTCAATGCCAATATCTGTGTTTTTATTAGTTTTAATTTACCATCTTCAATTTTGATGAATTCTTCCATTGCCAAATCTATGTTAATTGTTTTAAATCGCAAAAAGGGTATTTTTTTTTTTTTATATATATATCTCGAGTATCTTTCATTTTCAATTCTCTCAAAATGGGTATCGTGTTTTTAATGTAAACCGTATTAATTGCCTAATTGTCCATTTGTCGAATACAATTTTGCAGCGCAGTGAAAACTACCCGAGGGATATTAATATTTCTGGCGGATCACCCCACCAAAAAAAAAAAAAAAAAAACTAACCGCGTTACGCGCGAATTGTTCGCCGCTAATGCAAACTAATTGAAAAATTCGCGTTCGCAAAATCCAATTTTGCCCCCCGCCCGCGCACACACCCCCCTCAAACTTCCCGGCGTGCATTATTCAGTGGGATAATTGCGCCCCCGCACGTAGCGCTCGGCGCAGGTATGAAATTTAATTATATTCCCCGGCTGATAACATTTAATTAAGTCTGTTTTGTGCGAGTTTGCATTCGCGAAATAATTCCGTCTGTTCTGGCGGGGGCGGCGGGGGCGGAGAGGGGGGGGGGGGGGCGTCGCGACGCCGCCGCCAGGTGGGTCGGATGTGCGATCAGCGTTGCATGCAAACCGACGCCCGGATCTCCAGTCGAAGGAAATAAATTGGAAGAGAGGAGCAACAAAAAGGGCGCTCCACTTTGTAACTGACAAATGTAATTTCGCCCCGGTGATGCAATGCCCTTCTCTCGCACACACCCCCGCAGCAGCAGCAGCCGACTGAATTATGGATCTATAAATTAAGTTTGCTTGCGCGAAAAAATGTCCAGCCCCGCTTCAAACGCCCCCGCATCATCAAAGGAATTAAAAGAGCGGACTCTGGCACGTTACACTTTGATACTCGTATGAGCGCTATGCACCACCAAATGAAAATTAACGTGAAAGATTTTTTTTAAAGTACCTACATATTTCTGAATAGTTTAATTACCCCTCATTAACACCAATTTTTCTGCGACACTGCGTAAACTAAGTTTTTACGCACTGTCCACACTGCGTAAAGTGATACTTTTTAGCACAAGGGCGAAAAAAAAACACCTGTGCATCTACACAAATCTACTTGCGTGGAAATATCAACTGTGCGTAAAATAAGTTTTATGTGATACTAACAAAGTAATGTGTTTTATTTATAATTATTAAAATGTATCGCGAGGTATACGCCATCCACCACCATTCGAAATATTATGAATAGTGGTTGGATTATACGAATATTTGTCAAATTTCCACAAAGTGGAAAAACACAAATTGTGTCCATATATTTTATGAAGACTGAACAGTTTTTATAAAACAAATGTATAAAACTTCAACGACGGTTTGAACATTTCCATTAACTTTTATAATTTTCGTTATTTTTATAAAAATTTCTATAAAGCACAGCAGAAGATTTTGTAAATTTTCCACAAATAATTTGATTTTTTTTTTTAATATGTGCCTACATTATACTGCATCTACTTCTTTTGACCTGCTCACTTTATTTTGAACTTTTTTCTGCTTGAACATCATAATTACTCGTACACAGTTGTTCCGCAATTTCCGAAGGCAAAAACGGACGGGCCGAATTAATCACCGCCCAAAAACCCAACGACTAGGTGCGCTTAACGATGCCCGCCTCAGGCGCGCCCCGGGGTCAATTAATCAGCGGCGTCGTGAGGCGCCTAGGCAAGGGCGCCGCGGGGACGCCTTAATGGACGCCTAAGCGCGCCACGTAATTATCGGGGCAGATTAAAAGCTCATCGATCAGGAGCCACCCACAATCCCAGAATGGACGGAAATCACGCGCGTAATTGCGGTCGAGGTCAAGTCTTGACCAAGGCGGGCGGTATGTTCATAAATATTTAAGCATATTTCTGTGATGGGTGGGAAAAACAGTATAAATCGAAAATTTGGGAAAATGAGTTTAAGTCAAATTATATTTCAGAAAGTGATGTTGTACATTGTGTTTCAAATAGTATATGTCACATTATTCAGTTAAGGCTTTTAAATAGGTTGGCAGATTTAGTACAATTTTAAATGCTACGATTATTGTAGGGAAGAAACGTATAAGTCGACGCATCAGTAGTTAAACTATGGGGATTCTATCGCACCCCCCGCAGAGATCTCGATTAATTTAATCCGCGTTTTAACCGAACTGTTGATTCGCGAGGAATCGACGGATTCGCGTCTAATCGGCGAAATTTGCAGGTAATGGGATAATCGCAACAATTATCCGCGGTACTTACACCGCAATTACTCCAATTACGTCGATTAGACGCGAATCCGTCGATTCCTCGCGAATCAAAAGTTCGATTAAAACGCGGATTAAATTAATCGAAATCTCTGCGGGGGGTGCGTTAGAATCCCCATAGTTTAACTACTCGCATCCTTAAAATGTTAATTCTTGACTTATACTGTTTTTACCACCCATCACAGATTTAATAATATCACCGATCAATTTTTGTACTAAGTGGTATAGTGTTTTCACTTGAAATTGAAAATGTACCTGCAATGAGGGTTTATTACGGTCAAGGGTTCTCTATTGTATGGCGTGCTGCGAAGAGGCACTGTTCTCTTCCCATTACCCGTCATAAAATTCCGTTCGCACAATGGAGCGCAATAAACACCCTTCGTAGGTAGATTTTCAATTTAAAGTAAAAACACTATAATACAGAGTTTTCCTCTTTTGTCAATTACGTAGCTACGTAGCTTCACGTAGCAGGAATTTCCTCCACAATTATCCAATCATTCATGAAAGTCCCAATGACTTTTCAATTTATTAAACATCAGTAGTTATATGTCAAATTACGGTTTTGTCCAATCACTTTATTCATAGTTATTTCTGTTGAGTTTATTTGGTTTTTTATGATTCATACAATTTTCCATGATTTTTGTGACTATTAGGTATGATACTTTAATTTAATTTCCCATAATTTTCTTATATTAAAGTACATAGTGTTTATAATTTCGTGTATTGTATTTTTGGTCTTCACGTAGCAGGAATTTCCTCCACAATTACCCATGAAAGTCCCAATGACTTTTCAATTTATCAAACATCAATAGTTATATGTCACATTACGGTTTTGTCCAATCACTTTATATTCATAGTTATTTCTGTTGAGTTTATTTGGTTTTTTATGATTCATACAATTTTCCACGATTTTTGTGACTATTAGTTAAGATACTTTCATTTAATTTCCCATAATTTTCTTATATTAAAGTACATAGTGTTTATAATTTCGTGTATTGTATTTTTGGTCTTCACGTAGCAGGAATTTCCTCCACAATTATCCATGAAAGTCCCAATGACTTTTCAATTTATCAAACATCAATAGTTATATGTCAAATTACGGTTTTGTCCAATCACTCTATATTCATAGTTATTTCTGTTGAGTTTATTTGGTTTTTTATGATTCATACATTATGATTTTTATGATACATGATCATTCCATGATTTTTGTGACTATTAGTTATGATACTTTCATTTACTTTCCCATAATTTTCATATTTTAAAGTACCTAGTGTTTATAATTTTGTGTATTGTATAGTATTTAACATATTTAATTATTATTGGTGTCAAATTCAATGACAATCTGATGAATTTTGTGACTATTAGTTATGATACTTTTATTTAATTTCCCATAATTTTCATATATTAAAGTGCATAGTGTTTATAATTTTGTGTATTGTATAGTATTCAACATATTTAATTATTATTAGTGTCAAATTAAATGACAATATGATGAATTTTCGACGATTCGTGATTCTTTCTCAGATTTTCACATTTACAACAAGGAAACTTTTAAATATTTTTTTGTAATACCTCTGTGTTATTGACATTTATCAGTACTGTCTGCTTGATCGTTATGACAGGCGTAAAGGCCTTGGCCGTTATAATAACGGCCGTGGATGTTATTTAAATGACAACGCAAATTTATGAGCAATAAAGTCTTCATATTCTTTCTCATACCTGCTGCTGCTTTTTTGGGGAACTAAATCGATTGTGGCAGCATTTGCTTCCTTTAGTACATCTTCGGGGATACCACAAAACGAAGAACTTTGCACATCTGACATTATTTTTCTAATTTCACTTTGATTTGTTTGTTTGTATTTGAACCGTTGATGGTATCAAATTGCGCCTGGATAACTAGTTTATTAATTTTGAAATTTAATATTGATAAATTGACCAGTTTTTGTAATTTAGGTATTACAAAAAGTATCGAACAACATACGGCCGTTATGCAAATTACAGGCTTGGTTGAATATAAGCCTCGGCTGCGCTCCGCTCCGCTTCGCCTCGGTTTACAAACTTCAACCCGCGCCTGTTATTTGCTACATATCGGCCTAATGGCGTTATATACTATAATATACGTCTTATTATTGTTATTATCACATTTCTTATTGGGATTTTAAATATTCGCTATTTTAATTAGTTTGTTTTGTTATGTGTTATCTGACATTAACAGTTTAATTATCGCCGAGTTTCAGGTGGTTCTGAATTGAGAACGAGTTTCGCGCGCTCGTAAAATCCGCGGCGGGCAATTAGAGCCCTCGGGAGTTTTTCAATTCGAAAATGCCCGTTTTAATGGTGCATAAAAGTTCCGGGAACTTATAAAAGCCGCAGCTTACAGGAGCGAATAGGCGCGCGCACATAAATTTACATAAATATGTTTATAATGCGGGAATTATTTATTCATGGGATAGTGGGGCTCGTAACTTTTTATCGGCCCGTTCTGCTCCTCGCCAATTTACCGCCCTCGACGTCATTCGGCGGCGATCCCCTAATTTTTTTGTCGCTTTGTCTCCGGAATAGCCGCCTTAAATCCTGGCCGTTATCGATTCCCCCTAAACATTAAAAAGGAAACAACATCTGAGTGTTGGGCGATTACAGTAAATTACGCAAATGCACGTTCGCCGCCATCAAATTCGCATGCCCCATTAATCGAGGCCGGACCTTTACGGCCGCTGTCGTCCTTAATAGATCTTGTTTCTCGCGACGGTCGTTTCTACGTTTATTAAATACATAAATGAACTTGTGGCGAAAAAAAGGAGACAATGCCCCAGGAGATTTCATAAAAAGATATCGATGGCTGGCTCATTATCTGCGAGCCGTTGCCTTCCAAATAAGAGCAAGCCGTAAAATTTTACGACGCCACCATTGTCCCCGTCGATATTTTAGCACATGTATGTGCCTCCCTTTTCGGATTTTTCGATTGCTCCTCGCGAATACATAAAGCCGTCACAATAAAGATGCGCCCCGAAATTCCTCTTTCCACGTCCCGGAAGGGGAGGAGAAATGAGCCGGACGCGGAAATAAATGGATATAAATTGGGC
Source organism: Othius punctulatus (assembly GCA_951805005.1). NCBI lineage: Eukaryota > Metazoa > Arthropoda > Insecta > Coleoptera > Staphylinidae > Othius > Othius punctulatus. Next base: position 2,769,040 of record OX638143.1, on the reverse strand, counting down.
TTGTCTTAACCCCGTGGCCCAAATGGACTGCCGCTAAATGCGCCCATATATCTCCCAAGATATATTGCCCTGGCCAGGATTATCGCAAACTCTCCAGGAAGAGTTCGCGTCCGATGCGAAGATTTGTTCTGCGCCACTTTCGCGTTACATCCAATTAACATTTTACGCGTTTACTGCTAATGGCTTGCCCGTTTTTATGATTGCACGTCGCGCGGCAGTAAAATGTAAATATAGAAATTGGGTCAGCTCAGGGATCGACGTCATCCACTCCAGATGTGTCCGCTATATTTATTACCGCTCGAACAGAAAATTATCAACTTTCAAAACAACTCGCCATAAAACCCAAGACTGTGACCTGTATTATTAATTATAGATTACGTCAAGAAAAAGAAACGGAAACTATGTGGTCCTTATGCTGGTGTTTCAGTCTCGCAAATTATGGCCCAAAGGGAGAAGGCGCCCCCGCAACCCTACATCAAGGAGAACAGCCCCGCCGTCAACCCACACTTCCAACCACAACCACAACCTCAGCAGGTAATCAAACCCCGGTGCATAAGGCGCGCAAATATTAACGCAATTGGTAGATTTGGCAGGGTCCTCCACCTCAGCAGCAGCCAAGCGGCATCCCGGAGTATCAGAACCCTCCGAACGGGGCCCAATTCTTCCGCTACCAGAACCAAGAAGCCCAGAACCGCATGGGCTCGCCTATGGTGGTGGGTGAGGGGATGGTGATGCAGCCCGGACCGAACCAAAACATATCACAGCAGCACCTGCAGATACAGCAGCAGATGCAGATACAGCAGCAGCAACAGCACCACCACCAGCCCGGCCCCAGCCAGGGCGGCCAGCCTAGTCCGCACATACAGCTCCAGCACCAACACCAGGCGCAGCAGATCATCGGCCCCAACGGGCAGCTCATCAACGTCTCCAACAACCAGATGGGCGGCATGGTCATCCAGGGCCAGAACATAGTCAACCAGAACCAGCAGCGCGTGTTCGTGAACGGCCAGCCGACCGAGCCCAGCGGCCCCGGGCGGCCCGTGCAGATGATCCCCGTCAGCATATCCACCGGCAGGCCGGAGATGAGCCACCGGATGCAGCAGCACCAGCAGCCCGGCTTCTTCAACCAGAACTACCAGGCCATCGTCCAGCAGCAGCAGCAGCCGCAGCAGCAGCAGTTCGAGGCGGTCAAGGCGATGAGGCCCTTCGCCCCGAGCAACGGCTTCCGCCAGAACATCCCCCCGAACCAGATGGTCCAGGGCAACAACGTCATCATCAACCACAAGATGTGGAACCCGCGGGTGCCGCTGCCCTCGCAGAGCCCGCAGAGCTCCGGCATGTACGAGCGGGTGCCGCCGCTGCACCAGCACCAGCCGCCGCCCTCCATCTGGCAGGACGAGGTCACCAGGAAGAAGTTCAAGCCGGGCAAGAGCGTCAAGAAGAGGCCCTTCACCGTCATGGAGAACAACCCCCACAGGACCACCGACGGGCATTCCCCCTGCCCGAACATCGACGTGAGGCAGATCCCCAACGAGAGCCGCCCCGTCATCGTCACCCAGTTCCCCAGCGAACAGACCCAGAGCTCGAGCCCTTCGTTTATGGAGGACCCCAGCGGTTACTTGGCCCAACAAACGGCTTTACTCAACAGCACCATTAACCGACAAACAGGTAAGCAAATCGACGACCGACAACTATTTTGAACCAAGTCCAAAAATATTAAGTCCCACTTGTACGATCGTGGATCAACCTTGACCACGGTTCAGTTACCTAGGATACAATTATAAATACAATCTTCTTAGGCCCAGTTGTACGAACGCAGACCCTGGTTCAGTCACCTAGGATACAATTGTGTCAATAATGGTATCCTAGGTATAGTCAACCCAAAAACTAAGAATATTACGACTTTGACTTTTAAGTATTTTATGGGGGTTTTATTTGGTGTTGCCATAAAATCAGCGCTTATACTGGCTTGTATACTTGACCCAAAGATCTAATAATATTATGACTTTGACTTCTTAATAGTTATATTCGGGGTTTAATTTAGGGTCACCATAAAGCATTTAGGGTCACCATAACGGATGGTCAAGACGGAAGAATCGCACGCCGTCGTCGATACCAGAAAGACAGCCGGGCAACCCCAGATAACTGAATAATATTAGCAGGACTTTTATGATTTTATGGCAACACCAAATAAAACCCCCATAAAATACTTAAAAGTCAAAGTCGTAATATTCTTAAATTTTTGTTTCGACTATAACTGAACCATAGTCAAACCGATCTACGTTCGTAGATATTGGGTTATATTTGACCTTGGTTCAGTTACCTAGGATACAATTGTTAACACAATGGTGTCCATAGAAACTGAACCAGGATCAAAATTAATCCACGATTGTACATCTATACCCTTTCAAGTTCAAATTGAGGCCAATCAAGTTCAAATTGAGACCAATCAATTTCAAGTTGAGGCCAATCAAGTTCAAATTGATACCAACCAATTTAAAATTGAGACTAAAGAAAATCAAGTTGACACTAAACAACATCAAGTTGAGAGTAAACAAATAAATTTTATTATGACAACTTGATATTGTTTAGTGTCAACTTGATTTTGTGTAGTTTCAATTTGAAATTGATTGGTCTCAATTTGAAATTGATTGGTCTCAATTTGAACTTCATTGGTCTCAATTTGACATTGATTGGTCTCAATTTGAACTTGATTGGTCTCAATTTGAACTTGAAAAGGTAAAATTTATTATGACAACTTGATATTGTTTAGTGTCAACTTGATTTTGTTTAGTCTCAATTTGAAATTGATTGATCTCAATTTGAAATTGATTGGTATCAATTTGAACTTCATTGGTCTCAATTTGACATTCATTGGTCTCAATTTGAACTTGATTGGTCTCAATTTGAACTTGATTGGTCTCAATTTGAACTTGAAAAGGTAAAATTTATTATGACAACTTGATATTGTTTAGTGTCAACTTGATTTTGTTTAGTCTCAATTTGAAATTGATTGATCTCAATTTAAAATTGATTGGTATCAATTTGAACTTCATTGGTCTCAATTTGACATTGATTGGTCTCAATTTGAACTTGATTGGTCTCAATTTGAACTTGAAAAGGTAAAATTTATTATGACAACTTGATATTGTTTAGTGTCAACTTGATTTTGTTTTGTCTCAATTTGAAATTGATTGATCTCAATTTGAAATTGATTGGTATCAATTTGAACTTCATTGGTCTCAATTTGAACTTCATTGGTCTCAATTTGAACTTCATTGGTCTGAATTTGACATTGATTGGTCTCAATTTAAACTTGATTGGTCTCAATTTGAACTTGAAAAGGTATAGAACCATAGGTGCTGTCTCCGCTCCAAAGGTTGGCAATCATTGAGGCGATTTTTATTTTTTAAACCCCAGATCTAATAAATAGTTCGTTGATAGTACAGAGGAACCACTCCCTAAGATTTTTAGCCATCAGTTTCGTCCCCTTCCTATGGATTTCTTCCCTCAGATCTTTCCCTGCATAATAACTTGTAGGATTTGATACTTTTGCCCTCTCATGATATGTCCCATAGTTTCCTTCACTTAGTTGTCAGAATTACTTCTTCTTTTTTGCTCATACGTCTCATCACCTCTACGTTGGTTATTTTCGTTCGTATTTTCGTTATTTTTCGTTGGTTTGAACATTTTGCAGTTTTCATCGATTATTGATAATTTTCAATTATTATTTCATGATTTTCGATGAACACTTTAAAAGTTTCCGTACCTCGATTTCGTTATGATAAATTAATATATTTAGCTTGAAAAAGATTTTTACCTGTTTCTTTAAATTATTTTTTTTTCTTAGGTTTAAAAATCTTTATTTTTTCTTTATTAATTTAGTTAATTAATTTTAGTGTAAAGTTAATAGATCCCTATTTCCAGTAAAATCTTGGTTATTGCCACTAAAACTTATAATTCATACTAAAATGTTATAACTTTAACTGCAATGTTAAAGTTACAATAAAAATGTCGCAAGTTTCTATCAAAATTTACAATTTTCAAGTGCAATTTAAAGTTTTTCTTTCTTGTCATGAAAACTTCATCATTTCCAGTAAACATTTTGCAGTTTTCAGTAATAATTTTGCAGTTTTCAGCAACATTTAACATCATGCTGAGAATATTATAATTTTCGATTTTTATTATTTCTTCTTCACCTGACCAATTTCGGCTATTGTGAGCCATCTTCAGAGGTGTTATTCTACAATATACAGTATGTCCCCAGATTGAGTTTACAAAATGGATTTTTTTTAAAATTTTTATATTAAGTAAAAATGTTATTATTATTAAGGGAAAGTACTAAATATTTTTTTGTTTTTTTAGGTGCAAATGGTTGCTCGAATTATATTTGCAACAGCCCGGTAACTTCAGTGCAGAACCAAATACTGACGACCAGCCAACCGAACGGAGTGCCTTTACCTAGCAATATACAAATAAAGCAGCAGCATCAGTACGGCGGTATCGTCAGGAGCCAGCAGAACCCGATGAAGAACCAGATGGGCGTGCCGCCTCCACAGTACAGCCAGGTGCTGGTCAGTCAAGGCATGCCGCCCGACAGCAGTGCCATGAACGAGATGAGTTGCCAGGGCTGCACGATCGAGTACCAGCAGCAGACGGTGGACGGCAAAGAGATCCGGCTGTTTCCCAGGCCAAGCAGCCAGCCGAGCACGCCGAGCTCTTCGGGCACCGGAGAAGACCCGGTCACCTCCTCGAATTACATGGAGAAACATCACTCGCCCGATTCGAGGCCCATCCAGGGCGGCACGGTGAGCACCAGCAACGTCTCGCCCGTCGAAGGTTCCCCGGACCCATCGGCCTCGCACACGCCGACCCCGGAACCGCCCCAAGTACAAATCCCGTACAGCTATCAGCCAGAGCCTAATCAAAACCACCAAATGACGCAGTTTCAAATACAGCAGATTAATCAAAACGTGCCTCAGAGTAGTTATCAGAAGCAGGAGGTGTACTGTCAGCCTCACATATCAAGCCGGGGGATCGTGACGACGATGGCCAGTGGCAGGACGGTCGGCAGTAACACGATCACGTCGGTGCTCGCTGGTCGAGCAAACACAGCCACCGTGTCCATCTCGAATCCCATGGCTTCCAACCACCATCAGATCCACTTCAATCAAAACGGAGTGCAAACGACGTCCCCGCAGATACTGTCCTCGAAGTCGCCGCTCGAGATGGTTCAGAGCGTCGTCAGCAGCATAAAAGTGCCGCACTCCCAGGCCAGCATACAACAGCTGAACGTACAAAGCATACCTCAGCAGGTGGTCAAGCAAGGCTTACCTCCTGGCCACATTCTCGTTTCTTCTGGGGGGCAACTCATTATGGCGAGCACCAGCGGGCAGGTCATGCCGCCCCCACCTCCCCCGAAGATAGTGACGAACCAAACATCCATGCCGCCGATTTCCGTCTCACCAATGATCACCAACGTAACTGCATCTGTAACGCAAATGATACCAGCAGTCGCGCAGCAAGTGCTCGGGCAACAAACAGTGCTTGTGAACGCTCTGCCCGCCCCATTCGTCCTGCAACCGGGTGTCACCATGACCATGGACGGAATGAACATGCAGATACCCCACTTGGTCACCGGAAATGTGATACAGCAGCAGATCCAGATAGACAACTCGGATCCGAGGCGCGTCACATCGTTGCTCTCGCCTGAAAACAAGAAGAAAGGCAAGAAACGGAAGGTTTCTTCGCAAACAGTAGCCTCGATGCTACACATAGCAGCGCAGCAAAATTCGGGTGTCGTTGGATTCCCGCAACAAATACAAATGGCACACAGCCCTCAAGGCCCTGTAATGCAAGCACTAACGATTGTGCCCGGGAAAGCTGGGGCACCGCCTCAGATCGTGATGAACAGTCAGCTGCCGAACACCCAGCAGCTTATAAACTCGCAATCACAGCAGATCAACCTGCTGCAGCCGGTTAACTTGGCGCAGGGCATGGTGCAGAACTTCCCGACCATCCAGCAGTTTGTGCTTCCCAATCTCGCCGGCATGGTTATGAATGCCGACGGGACGGCCACGATAGTCCAGGACACCAATATCGGCATGCAATTACAGCTGCAGAATGTGAACGGGCAGAACGTACTTACCCCAGTCCAGAACAACCAAGTTTTCACCGGGGGCCAGAGCATAATCCCTGCCGGCATGGTAATCCGCCCCCAGGGGAAAATTATACAGCAGCAGCACAGTCCGGGGGCGCAGTTCCTCTCGCCAAATGGAGGAGGGCAATTCGTGGCGCAATTCAACGGACAATTAAGCCCTCTGGTAGCCAGCGTTAGCCCGGGTCAACAGGTAAGTAACGACTTTTACAGTTACAGATGCATAAGGCCTCAGCAATTTAACTTGAGTAACGAAAGTAATGATTGGATTATAGTAAATTCATGTAATATCTCTGTATATTTGTAGGTAACGTTTAGCGCGGGCCCCCAACAAATAAGACCGAACAACAATGTGCAGCAGCCACAGCAGGAGTACATACAGTGCGGGCAAACGCTGATGGTCCCCACAAACATAACCGCCACGAGCTCCAACCAGCAGAACACGACGTACGTGCAGCAGAACACCACGATAGTGCAGCAGCAGACGACGATGCTTTCCAACAACCAGAGCAACCAAAACCAGACGCTGAACGTCGACCAAAATTTCATCATATCCGACAAGCAAGCGCCCGTGCAAACGGTCTTGCTGCAGCAAAGGCAGAGCCCGCTGCAGCAGCTGGCGCCGAACTACAGGCATTCGGTTTCAACGCAGACCGCCGTCAATCAGAACTGCCAGCCGGTAACGACGAATACTTTCTGTCAGACGTCTACGTCGACGAATGCGGGCAGTCCGCCGGACACTACAACCCACAGTCCGTTGGCGCCGGGAGGGCAGAGCCCACCTACGGCCGACACGACGACGCACACCGGAAGCACGGACGATGGGCTTTCCCCAGCTCCTTCTAATTGTTCTGGATCGTGTGGTGATGTTAATTTGCAACGACAACAGCACTCGTCTATGGTACGACATTAACACCTTTTAATTATATAATTTTTATTACTAATATCTCTCAATTAATTATATTATTAATTTCCCTTTAATAATTTCCTATAGTTAATTTTTATTACTAATATCTCTTTTAATTAATTATTTAAGGTATTATTTTTAGGTACTTACTGGTAGAATTATTTTTATTTTATTATTTATTTATTTTATATTGCCTGACTAGTTTCGGTTTCTAACAAACCATCATCAGAGGCATGATATGTGTATTTTGCTATGTATATATCTTGATCTTATTTTTACCATAAATATTTGTAATTAATTTGAATTTTTGAAAAAAAAACTTAACTAATTATTATAAATAAAACACATTACTTCGTTAGTATCACATAAATGTGATAATATGTAATACACATAATTTATGTGATACTAACAAAGTAATGTGTTTTATTTATAATTATTAAAATGTATCACGAAGTAGACGCCACCACCATTCAAAATATTAATTAATTACATTATTAATTTATTATAATTATACTGTTAAGAATTATCGCATATTCCATAGAAAATATATATAGTTTTATAATTGCATTAACATATAATTGTTATTATTTATAATGAATATGCAATAATTCTTCCGAGTAGTATATATTGTATTATAATACTTCATTATTAAAATTAATATATATTAAGGGAAATCCCTTTGAATGTCCAAATGGGTATAGGGGTGTTGATTATATTAAATTGAAATTGGGTTTAACCTTAGGCTATGGTGCATTGCATATCGAGCAGTGAGCCAGATTCTGCGGAAATGACCATCCAGAATTCAGAGTTCGACTGGCGGAACGTCTCGATGTCGGGCGCGCCGAAGATGGAGTTCGCCGAGATCTCGAGCGGCAACCACATGCAGATGAAGAAAGCCTCCACGCCGACGCACGTGGCCTACGCCGAGTCCTCGACCATGATGCACTTCAGCGCCGACTCGGTCAAGCAGCAGGAGGCGGTGGTCAGCTCGAGGAACTACGAGAAGCTCCAGCACAAGCGGAAGCACGGCGACACGCTCGTCGTCATGGAGACGCGTCACCTGCACTCGGCGCTGTTTGACGACGACGAAGAAGGTACAGGGAGTTGCTGAAGGCATGCTTGGAATCATTTATTTTAATCATTCGTAGCCGCTTTTCGACATACTAATTACTGTTTCTTCCCTCTTTTTTCTGGTTGCTCTAAATGATCGGTGTTTATGAATGTGCATGATTGTTTCGTGATTGAAATGGGTAATAGGGTTCCCAAATATTCTGGTGTATTTAAAGAATACTCAAACTTACACTACAAGTTACAATTTAACGTTTCAAGGATTTGCTCACAAATCCCATTAACTTAGTAGGGATATTTTTTTATGGAATCATGCTATGCATATAAGTTTTTATCAACTAACGTATCTTATATTGTAGAATGATATTTGATGTAGTATTTTCACTGAATAATACTAATCTAGTATATCAAGCAGTAGACAGCGGCAAATTATAAAGTGCTAATTATTCCAAGATTAACAAAAATTGAAATAACAATAAATGCTGTAATAAAAATATTTTATTGGGAATCCTAAAGAAAATATTGTTGCTTTTAAATATATTACAAAGTAGTAACTAGAAAATGTAATGTTAGATGCTTTAATTAGTTTCTGCTTAAATGATTGTCTAGTGATATTTTGACATATAAGTTTTATGTGTTTTATCAAAATTACTGTGTGATTAGAAGCGACAATATTGTTTGAATTAAGTGTGTTTTTACAATTGTTCTCTGGTTGGCCCTTGTTGCGAAAAATCTCTTCCGTGCTGTGTGATATTAATTGGTGTGGCTAACAAAAATTAAACATCCCTGATACAGATTGGACACGAAAACCAAAATTAACAACAGGTGTGCGTTTGTAAATAAACCTCACACAAGACCATCATCATCACCACCACAGCTGGCACCGCTTCACCAGAAATAAAACAAACAAAAAAATTCACCCACTACTCTTCCATCATTCGAGCTTTGCCCCTTACACCTTTGAGCGCGCCGCTTAAACCCATGTCTCTGGTTTGTTTTGATAGAGGGCGAGGCCGCTAAGGGCCCGCACACGTTCATGCCCGGCGACCTGGTCTGGGGCCCTGCCAGGGGTTGCCCCGCCTGGCCCGGTAAGCTGGCCGAGGTGAGACGGCATAGCGTCATGGTGCGTTGGTTCGGCGGGGATAAGGCCGTTAGCGAAGTCGACCCGGCCAAGCTGCAGACGCTGATGGAGGGCCTCGACGCGCACCACCGCGCCGGCAAGAAATCCCGGACGTGAGTTTAGCCACACCACTTTAATATTGCACAGATTTTGTCACGACCATTCCTAATTGTGTATGCCCGTTGATTGGTGCTGTGTGGTAATTTTGTGATTGTTCTGAATGCAGAAGCCGTAAACTGAACACTCAGCTGGAAAAGGCGATTCAGGAGGCGATGGCCGAGCTGGACAAGATGTCTGACAGTAAAGCGGACGGAATTTGCCACGACGCGGAAACTGCGAAAAAGTCATCGGGCAGATTGAGGAGTGGCCAGAAATAATCCCTATAAGCAGTTTGTAATCTATATTAATACTATTGGACCAACATCGAAGAGATATTTATATATATATTATATAAAATTATGTAGTAGATCGAGGTAAAATTTATTCCTTAGAGAATACGTTAAAAGGCAAGCTTCTCTGGCTTAGTTGAACCGGTAATATACATGTATTATACGAATGTATTCAGACCTATTGATAATGAGATTCCTAGATAATGTGCATCACGAGACGATATTTTTCAAACGCCTTTTTTAACAAGTTTAGAGTAAGAGTAATTAAACAGAAAATGTAAGCATAGATAAAATAAAGGGCTTCTAAGACCATGTAAGCTCTACGGTTTTCACATTTGTATAATTTTAGATGAACGTATAAGAGCGAGCTTTCAGAACCCCTCTGGCAAGCCGCATAATTCTAACGGACTCTGATGGCGTGGGTCGTTATTTACTATGATAAAGTAACCAGTCATCAGGCACATGTTTTCGACAATAAACGATCCCCCATTCCTCTGATTTGTTTGGTGCTGTGATAAGCATACAATTGCGTGCGGGAAGAACTTGCCCGCAGAGAATCTCTCCCGTGGATTTTCGCCATCGATTTGTTTAGCCCCCCTACGCCAACCTTATACCCGTACTCTCTCCCCCCCTCATCCCCACCAATTACCGCCCTCACGAGGTGAATCCAAAGAACGCAGAATCTATATTTATTTGGTTTTGATGATTAATTTTCAGTTAGTCTTAAGTGCCCTTTGGACGATTTTGATTTATTTTTTGTATTAATGATAATGAAATGTACAGTACATATTAGCCTCCTAGCAGAACATAATCAAATTATGTAATATTGCTTTTAATCTGAGAGTAGTTGCTGAACTTTTCTTTTAAGTGAAAATTTGTAAATAATATTTTTATATGTGTATTTATTATTGTTTAAGCGAGTTTGCACTTGCTTACATATTCTTCAATTGTACAATTGTTCTACTTTTTATTTTTTTATTTACATCACATACTGTTTGAGGCCGTTCGTTATATATATAATATATATTTTATTCGGTGCATCACTAATGAAGCGGATGGCGACTTGTATTATTATTTATTTCACTTTATAGTTTATATTGTGTATATATATTTTAGAGGTACCTGTTTCTATGTTACAATGTGGATTGTAGCCCGGTGTCATTTTTAATATCGGTCCCGTGCCCCGTGGGTCCGGACCGTCGTTTTTTAATCCAGTGTTAGGTGTGGCCATTACGTGCAGACGATGTAAAGGCCACCTCACTCTCTGTTTATGTAAATAAATTGTATTACTGTTTGGCCTGCTATGTTGTGGTTAAACATTTTAACCAGCCCAATAAATACTGGATTAGTACATTTCGTATTTCACACCCACAGAACACCCATACACCAATTCCTATTTTATCGTTTATATGTACTGATCTGTTTTAAGGGCCCCGTGGCGCTCATGCAGCACGTGAGGACACTCATCGTGATCCATAGGGAGGACAGCTACGAGCTTATCCTGAACCACAGGGAGGATAGCCGCGAGCTCTCCATCACCAACAGACCAATTTTAGCAGGGAAATGCCGGTACCGGAATGCACATTTCGATTGCACACATTTACCGCGAATTTGTCAAGAGCAAGCGACGGTTTCTTCCCTTCCTGTGTAAGTAGTACACATGTAATACCCCCTAATAATAAACTTAAATAAGAAAAGTTAAACAAAACAGTTAAAACTTAGTTTAAAACAACAAAAAAAAAGTTAAACAAAGTTAGTATACATGTAATACCCCCTAATAACAAACTTAAATAAGTAAAGTTAAACAACACAGTTAAAACGAAGTTTAAAACAACAACAAAAAAGTTAAAACAAAGTTAGCACACATGTAATACCTCCTAATAACGAACTTAAATAAGCAAAGTTAAACAACACAGTTTAAATGAAGTTTAAAACAACAATAAAAAAGGTAAACAAAGTTAAGTAAGTGTAAGTAGTACCCATCTAAGTAATGGACATGTAGTACCCCTTAATGACAAAGTTGAATCATTTTTCTTGAATGAGTACCAATGTATAAGTAAATATAATTTATTCATCATTTAAATTTCATAGATAAATAAAATTCAACTGGAGGCATATAAGCCACTACCATTATTCTACTGATTGGTAATCACAAATTTATTATACACATGTAATACCCCCTAATAACAAACTTAAATAAGTAAAGTTAAACAAAACAGTTAAAACTTAGTTTAAAACAACAAAAAAGTTAGCACACATGTAATACCCCCTAATAACAAACTTAAATAAGCAAAGTTAAACAACACAGTTGAAACGAAGTTTTAAACAACAAAAAAAAGTCACACTAAGTTAAGTAAGTGTAAGGAGTACCCATCTAAGTAGTACACATGTAGTACCCCTTAATGACGAAAGTTGAATCATTTTTCTTGAATGAGTACCAATGTATAAGTAAATATAATTTATTCTTCATTTAAATTTCATAGATAAATAAAATTCAACTGGTGGCATATAAGCCACTACCTAACAAAAAAGTTAAAACTTAGTTTAAAACAACAAAAAAAAAGTTAAACAAAGTTAGTATTCATGTAATACCCCCTAATAACAAACTTAAATAAGTAAAGTTAAAAAACACAGTTGAAACGAAGTTTAAAACAACAACAAAAAGTCACACTAAGTTAAGTAAGTGTAAGGAGTACCCATCTAAGTAGTACACATGTAGTACCCCTTAATGACGAAAGTTGAATCATTTTTCTTGAATGAGTACCAATGTATAAGTAACTATAATTTATTCTTCATTTAAATTGCATAGATAAATACAGTTCAACTGGTGGCTTATAAGCCACTGCCATTACTCTACTGATTGGTAATCACAAATTTCTGATAACTACATGCATTGGCCATGGTTTTTTCAGTTAGCTAAAATCTCACTACTACTTCACACATACGCATTATATGCGTCGTCTAGTGCAATATTCCGTAAGAAGATTGCGAAAATCTCAATTATTCGCCAAGTTATTCAGCAAATTATGGATGCATATGAACGCCCCTCGTATGTGGCGACGCTAGCGCCCTCTTGCACGAAGCTGCGGTTTTTTTTTGTGAAACACTAGTTAAAAAGCGCAATCCAGGGGCGCTGGCGTCGATTCCGCAACATACGAGGGCTTTCATAATTATTGTATTATTCAATAATAATATCAAATTTCAGCAATACCAGTGCGTTTAACATGAATTTTATGACTCCCACGGTGTTTAGCTCACTCAACTTACCGATTAACAATGGTTTAGTGTCTGTAATACAAGTGTTAAGTGATAGTTCAAATTCAGGTATATTTGGTTTCCCCCAAGCGTTATACCAAAATTTTTCATAACCACCAAACTTTTGAACAATTTGGTGTGGACGTGTGGACGCAATGAAGGAATTTGGGTAAATTTAGCTTGGAAATTGATGCTTAGAGCGGCTTTAGGACCTAATTATTCATGGTGAGTAACTAAATAGTTATGTGCAATTGTATTAATGTTTGTATGTGCGAATTGGCATTTACTTTTCTCCAAAATTTTCGGACAATAGGACAACTTGGAACCTGCCAGGGACACTAACTCATGTTAAAGGACCAGGGACACTAAACTCATGTATAATATGTATAATAATGTATAATATAATATGTATATTATAGTGAATACTGATTGATATAAATACTGACTATACTGACTCGACTACTGACTGACTATATCGAATACTGATCAATATTAATTTATCATCAACATTGAAATTTTTAATTTTCCCCATATTAATTGTGTTTTGTTTAGGTGCCTGATGTCCAGGCGAAGAAAGTAGATGAAAACTCCAAAGCCGTTCAATATGGCTGCTGTGGCATTCAAGCCTGTCGCAGAGAACGCCTTTGTGAGGGCTTACAGAAGGGTTGCTCATGGAGGCGGAGCACGCAGTGCAAGAAGTGCGGGGCCTGCTAGAGGAACAACTGCGGTGAGTGCAGCTTTTTCATAGGTAAGCCCATCGGCTTATGGGGGGGCTTAAGGCCCGCCACATATGCATGCAAAACATCTCATTAAGGTCGGTTAAGAGTGTTAACCTGCTAACTCCATTTTTACTGAATTATTATTCTTGATAAATTAGTGGATCTTATGCATTGTATGCATAGTATGGTAATACTGCTAACTCCAAATTGTATTTTAAACAGAGAATGTCACAAATACCTGCTAACTCAATTACATATACAGTAGAACATCGATAATCCGAACTAATTGTGACCGAAGGGGGTTCGGATTATCAAATATTGCTCCTAAATTATTGATATACAATTGAGTGTGTGGAAATAATTATTGTATTTACTGTGATAAGATTTATAATCTAAGCACAATCATACAATTTCTCAGTTTCATTTCTGAATCCTTGAAGTTTATTAATTGAATAAAAATATTGACACTGAATTTTCACTCCGGATGATATTTAAATGTTTCATTGTCTCCCCAAATATGTTACCTGTACAGCATATTGTAAGACATTGAAAACTGTGCTAAACATAAACCATCTAGGTGTGGCCACTTTAGACTCTGACTTTTATAGCCAAGAGCTTAAAGAGGTAAAAATTCAAATTGTCCTAATATGATTGTTCAATGGCACATCGTTGAAATAATCTGCAAAAACCGTCCATTGCAGAAAGCTCATTGAAACTATAAAATTATAATATTGTTCAGGGCAATCATTAGCCCTATAAAGGTCTATTTCTTCAGCATATTGGCTTGATCTGTAAAATCTGTAAGTCTAAAAATCAATATTTTACAGGAGACCCATAAATGTGTTTGGTATAATAATATACAAGGGACAACATCCCTTATATACTTCTGGACTTATCTGAATTAAAAAAAATTGACTGGTTTTCGACTCTATTAATTCTTTTTAAAATACGTGTATTCGTCTCCTGCAAAATTTTGAATTTTGGACTAGCATTTTTTGCAGATTAAGCCAACGAAAAGCTGAAGTAATTGACCTTTTGACCCTTACAAGGCCAATGATTGCCCAGAACAATATTATAATTTTACAGTTTCAATGGGCTTTCTGCAATTTAATTCTAATTGAAATGAATTCCGACCAGTTGGAGTGTTACAAATCCACTTGGTTCAGACTGCTTAATTACCACTAATTGTGGGACTAATTCTAACTTCAAGCTTCATTTATTGGGCATGGAATACAGGTGAGGTCAATACAAGATATGAACCATCAAAATTAGTAAACCATTACATTTTATGCAGATAATATTAAATAAAATAATTTGCATTAAAACAAGTGGGCATCAATTATTTTGCGGCACAAAATCTTTTAGTCCGCCCCTGATCGTCGCGTCCAGAAATTATTAATCGTATGCGTTTTTTCAGCACGTGGATATTTGAGTGCATTCAAAATGCGCTTGGCATTGAAAACACACACAATGCTCGTTCCATATAAAGACTGCAAAAACGTGCGGACGAGACAATGCTGCTTGACCTCGAACGCTCGAAGCGAGTCTGTACCTGAATTGCAGCACAGTGGTCGTAGTTCTGACGGGGTCTGATACGTGCTCAAGGTGCTACAAGAAATTGCCGGCAAATGGGGCCCTACGACTTCAAAGACTTGCACAGATCTACCACAAAGGGGGCCACACTTCACCACCCGCAAGAAGAATTTCGAAATTCACCCCGGAACTTCTAAAATTCGAAAATCTCCGCCCACGCATCCACAAACACTGGAAATCTTTTGAGGGGAGGCTTCAGGCGACGAGGGATGTTTTTAAAAGGTTGAATTTGATCGTATTTCGATGAAATCGCACGTTTCTGCACTTCAAAATTTACGAAGCGCAAAAAAAACGCTCGATTCCATTTTTTTATTCATAACCCACGCATTTCATGTGTAATAATTGGTTTTAAATGACTTCAAAATTCAACTAATTATTGCACACAATTTGCGAAACTGCGTAGTTTTAAATCACGGCATTTTTAAACTAATTGGCTGCACATTTTTTCGCTACTTTTTATTCTGAGCGTCGTGTCTAATAAAAACGATCCAAGGCTTGAAAATTTCCTTTCAATATTTCTAAAGATTTTAGTACAATGGACGGAATGTTTGAATACTCTATTTGCGCGTCAATTAAATATAATAATAATAATATTTCCCAACATTTTCAAATTAGTGTTTAGGATAATTTTGCTATTGTCTTGAAACAACATTAAATAAATTACGATTTACTATTTAATTTGACCAATAATAAATTACTTGCTGTAGCGATGATTTAATTTTCGGCATTAAAATCATTCTAGCGGTGGTGTGTTCTTGGTTTAACTTATCATTGACAATATTAGTATGTTATTTCACAGTTATGTATTAAGGCGAATTCACAATCGCCCGGGAACGAGAACGGACAGAAACGAGTAAGTTAAATTATACCATTCACTTGTAACCATGCACAAGAAATTACCTGGAACAGGAATTTGTTGTGCACCGTTACATGTGGATGGGACGATTTAACTTTACCGTTCCCGTTCCCAGGCAATTGTAAATCTGCCTATAGAATTGATGTGGCAAGATATTTTGTCTGGCTTGGCATTAAAGACGTACAAAGTATGTTGCATAAACGTTAGCAAATAACCGATATATATTTTGCCACACCGATACTTAATAACTGTGAACTAATTTGCATTTCGGTTCATCCATATCGGGTTCTTAAAACTAGCATGCACAATTAGCAGTACACAAGGTCATCTGCTTCAGTTCCCTTCGAGAGACGTGTGCGCTAACCTCTCGGCCACCGCTGGCGTTTATTTATTTCATATATTCATAAAAATATATACTTTTATGGAAATTGTTTTGATATTTCACACAATTCAGCGATACTTTTATGTCACAAAATAAAACATGCAAATATTTTTCGTACTTAACGTAAAATAAGTGGGCCGATCAAAACTATTTTCATTTCAGTCTATATTATTTGTACCCATTTCCACCACTACAATATTAAAACATTTTAGGAAATCAACCAATATCTTCGTTGGCTTCGTGAACTAACTGATGTCGCAACGCAGAACAGACCTGAATTTGTGTAGCAGGCAGTGAAAAGTGCACCTCCAATGGCCCCACCGAACCAACCACTGCCTCACAGATTTGCAAACCACCGAAGGAATTGCAAGGTAGGAATTTTCTTTCGTATTAATCACATTTAATTTCGAAAAATGTCCCGAAGTTTTTCTTAATTTCAAGTACCAAGTATGAGTATGATTAACAAACATTATTCAAACTTATCAATCTTAAAAGCATTTATAAGGACCATTTCGACGGAGTATCACAACATTGTATTCTATCGCATAACATCAATTATAAATAGCCTTTATACTGATTTTAGTACTTAGCACTTATACTTTTTTAATAGCATTTCTAGCCGCTACAGCATTTACCGAGTGATCATTTAAATTTCTGCTCTAGTTATATCCATGGAAATTTAAGCGGCCAATAAAAAAGACGAGAGCGGTGATCTCGTCTTGGCTGCTTAAATTTCCATGGATAACTAGAGCGGAAATTTAAACGATCACTCAGTTTTATGGTGTTCATAATTCATTATTTATTTATTTAAGTATTACACTTGTTAATCCATAAATTTTTACTTATATATCAGTTATATCGATATTAATTATTTATGGTTTAACAACTGTAATTAATTTAATAAATAAATAACATTAAATTGTTTGGATTGATATTCGTAACAGCGCACTATTCTAATACGTATTCATATTTCAGGGTAAAATAATTGCTTCGTTGAATTGGGATATGGATTTTCAAGATCGGGAAGTGTGCAATGGCTCGCAGGACAGCTGGCACCGTTGGAATCATCATCGGACTCAATTTTGCAGCAACAGCTACAAGTCCGCCATGGGATTCTAAAGGTAGGAACTTTCATTTATAATAACTGCGACTAGCTATGAACAATGCCGTGTAATATTGTGTCTCCAAGAAAGCCGATTTTATCCGAGTTTACCTTGAAACATTCGTCCACTCTGTTACCTATTCTTGTCGACAATTTGCATTCATGACTGCCTCCGTGCTGTGCAAATAAATTAACCTCAAATTAGAATAACGGGAGTACCACAGTAGCAATTGGCAAGCATTATTCATAGCTATTAATAATCCGAGTGTCCATATTTTAATTGTTTGTTCTAAAATCTATTAGTATCTGAATCAAATTCATTCGACAATTATGTTTACTTTTAATTAATACTTTGAACTACTTTGAATTAATCATTTATACCCTTTCATATCAGATGTCTGAACACTTTTCCTCGAAGCAATGAATAGTACTGATGATAGCATGTATGAGTTTAGGACTTTTTTTTTTAATTGTGTCACAATGTGAAATACTTTAAATACGATTCCAAATAAAATATACAAGTGATTGTTTGCAAATTGCAAACAATCACTTGACAGTCATTAAATTTTGTGTGAAATAAATTAAAAGCCTGGAAATTTGGTGAGATGTGAAACAATTTATTAGTAAATATGGCGCTTCAATCGCGGCATCAGGGGCGGTAACATTTTGATTGCTCAAGTTGATTACCATTTTTTTTTTTAAATTTATTTTCTCACAAATTTTCAATTATTATGTCAGGATTTCATTTATTTTTCCAAAATTTTAATTATACTTTTTTTATTATTAACTTTTATTTATTTTAATTATAATAAAATTTCATTGATCACTGTCATAATTTCAATGATTACCATCATTGATGGTTGATTTTCTCATTTATATAATCCTGAAACTTTGTCAAATTTTCATAAGAACTAGCTTCAAGTATACTGAACAGATAACTGATAATTTATATGCCATAAATAAATTTTCAGAAATTTCAGTGTTGACTAATTCATACTTGTCATTGCATATAGTTATTAAAGTTATAGTGTTGATTTTCTCACTTATTTCATACTGAAACTTTGTCAAATTTTCATGAGAATTGGCTTCAGGAATACTGAAGAGATATCTGATAATTAATATGCCATAAATACATTTTCAGAAATTTCAGTACTGACTAATTCATACTTGTCATTGCATAAAGTTATAGTGTTGATTTTCTCACTTATTTCATACTGAAACTTTGTCAAATTTTAATGAGAATTAGCTTCAGGTATACTGAAGAGATATCTGATAATTAATATGCCATAAATACATTTTCAGAAATTTCAGTACTGACTAATTCATACTTGTCATTGCATAAAGATATAGTGTTGATTTTCTCACTTATTTCATACTGAAACTTTGTCAAATTTTCATGAGAATTAGCTTCAGGAATACTGAAGAGATATCTAATAATTAATATGCAATAAATATTTTTTCAGAAATTTCACTATTGACTAATTCATACTTGTCATTGCATAAAGTTATTAAAGTTAGAGTGTTGTTTTTCTCATTTATATAATACTGAAACTTTGTCAAATTTTCATAAGAACTAGCTTCAGGTATACTGAACAGATAACTGATAATTTATATGCCATAAATAAATTTTCAGAAATTTCAGTGTTGACTAATTCATACTTGTCATTGCATAAAGTTATTAAAGTTATAGTGTTGATTTTCTCACTTATTTCATACTGAAACTTTGTCAATTTTTCATGAGAATTAGCTTCAGGAATACTGAAGAGATATCTGATGATTAATATGCAATAAATATTTTTTCAGAAATTTCAATATTGACTAATTCATACTTGTCATTGCATAAAGTTATTAAAGTTATAGTGTTGATTTTCTCACTTATTTAATACTGAAACTTTGTCAAATTTTCATGAGAATTAGCTTCAGGAATACTGAACAGATAACTGATAATTTATATGCCATAAATAAATTTTCAGAAATTTCAGTGTTGACTAATTCATACTTGTCATTGCATAAAGTTATTAAAGTTATAGATTTTCTCACTTATTTCATACTGAAACTTTGTCAAATTTTCATGAGAATTAGCTTCAGGAATACTGAAGAGATATCTAATAATTAATATGCAATACATATTTTTCAGAAATTTCAATATTGACTAATTCATACTTGTCATTGCATAAAGTTATTAAAGTTAAAGTGTTGATTTTCTCATTTATATAATACTGAAACTTTGTCAAATTTTCATAAGAACTAGCTTCAGGTATACCGAACAGATAACTGATAATTTATATGCCATAAATAAATTTTCAGAAATTTCAGTGTTGACTAATTCATACTTGTCATTTCATAAAGTTATTAAAGTTATAGTGTTGATTTTCTCACTTATTTCATACTGAAACTTTGTCAATTTTTATGAGAATTAGCTTCAGGAATACTGAAGAGATATCTGATAATTAATATGCCATAAATAAATTTTCAGAAATTTCAGTGTTGACTAATTCATACTTGTCATTGCATAAAGTTATTAAAGTTAGTGTTGATTTTCTCATTTATATAATCCTGAAACTTTGTCAAATTTTCATAAGAACTAGCTTCAGGTATACTGAACAGATAACTGATAATTTATATGCCATAAATAAATTTTCAGAAATTTCAGTGTTGACTAATTCATACTTGTCATTGCATAAAGTTATTAAAGTTATAGTGTTGATTTTCTCACTTATTTAATACTGAAACTTTGTCAAATTTTCATGAGAATTAGCTTCAGGAATACTGAACAGATAACTGATAATTTATATGCCATAAATAAATTTTCAGAAATTTCAGTGTTGACTAATTCATACTTGTCATTGCATAAAGTTATTAAAGTTATAGTGTTGATTTTCTCACTTATTTCATACTGAAACTTTGTCAATTTTTCATGAGAATTAGCTTCAGGAATACTGAAAGGATATCTGATAATTAATATGCAATAAATATTCTTTCAGAAATTTCAATATTGACTAATTCATACTTGTCATTTCATAAAGTTATTAAAGTTATAGTGTTGATTTTCCCACTTATTTAATACTGAAACTTTGTCAAATTTTCATGAGAATTAGCTTCAGGAATACTGAACAGATAACTGATAATTTATATGCCATAAATAAATTTTCAGAAATTTCAGTGTTGACTAATTCATACTTGTCATTGCATAAAGTTATTAAAGTTATAGTGTTGATTTTCTCACTTATTTCATACTGAAACTTTGTCAATTTTTATGAGAATTAGCTTCAGGAATACTGAAGAGATATCTGATAATTAATATGCCATAAATAAATTTTCAGAAATTTCAGTGTTGACTAATTCATACTTGTCATTGCATAAAGTTATTAAAGTTATAGTGTTGATTTTCTCACTTATTTCATACGGAAACTTTGTCAATTTTTCATGAGAATTAGCTTCAGGAATACTGAAAGAATATCTGATAATTAATATGCAATAAATATTTTTTCAGAAATTTCAATATTGACTAATTCATACTTGTCATTGCATAAAGTTATTAAAGTTATAGTGTTGATTTACTCACTTATTTAATACTGAAACTTTGTCAAATTTTCATGAGAATTAGCTTCAGGTATACTGAACAGATAACTGATAATTTATATGCCATAAATAAATTTTCAGAAATTTCAGTGTTGACTAATTCATACTTGTCATTTCATAAAGTTATTAAAGTTATAGTGTTGATTTTCTCACTTATTTCATACTGAAACTTTGTCAAATTTTCATGAGAATTAGCTTCAGGAATACTGAACAGATAACTGATAATTTATATGCCATAAATAAATTTTCAGAAATTTCAGTGTTGACTAATTCATACTTGTCATTGCATAAAGTTATTAAAGTTAAAGTATTGATTTTCTCATTTATATAATTCTGAAACTTTGTCAAATTTTCATAAGAACTAGCTTCAGGTATACTGAACAGATAGCTGATAATTTATATGCCATAAATAAATTTTCAGAAATTTCAGTGTTGACTAATTCATACTTGTCATTGCATAAAGTTATAGTGTTGATTTTCTCACTTATTTCATACTGAAACTTTGTCAAATTTTAATGAGAATTAGCTTCACGAATACTGAAGAGATATCTGATAATTAATATGCCATAAATAAATTTTCAGAAATTTCAGTGTTGACTAATTCATACTTGTCATTGCATAAAGTTATAGTGTTGATTTTCTCACTAATTTCATACTGAAACTTTGTCAAATTTTTATGAGAATTAGCTTCAGGAATACTGAAGAGATATCTGATAATTAATATGCCATAAATACATTTTCAGAAATTTCAGTACTGACTAATTCATACTTGTCATTGCATAAAGTTATTAAAGTTAAAGTGTTGATTTTCTCATTTATATAATCCTGAAACTTTGTCAAATTTTCATAAGAACTAGCTTCAGGTATACTGAACAGATAACTGATAATTTATATGCCATAAATAAATTTTCTGAAGTTTCAGTGTTTACTAATTTATACTTGTCATTGCATAAAGTTATAGTGTTGATTTTCTCACTAATTTCATACTGAAACTTTGTCAAATTTTCATGAGAATTAGCTTCAGGAATACTGAACAGATATCTGATAATTAATATGCAATAAATAAGTTTTCAGAAATTTCAGTACTGACTAATTCATACTTGTCATTGCATAAAGTTCTTAAAGTTACAGTGTAGATTTTCTTACTTATTTAACACTAAAACTTTGTCAGATTTTTATAAGAAGTAGCTTCAGAAATACTGAACAGATATCTGATAATTAGTATGCAATAAATAAATTTTCAGAAATTTCAGTATTGACTAATTCATACTTCTCATTGCATCAAGTTATTAAAGTTATAGTGCTGTTTTTCTCACTTATTTAATACTGAAACTTTGTCAAAATTTTATAAGAACTAGCTTCAGGTATACCGAACAGATATATGATAATTAATATGCAATAAATAAATTTTCAGAGATTTCAGTATTGACTAATTCATACTGTCATGGCATAAAGTTATAGTGTTGATTTTCTCACTTATTTAATACTGAAACTTTGTCAAATTTTCATGAAAATTAGCTTCAGGAATACTGAATAGATATCTGATAATTAAAATGCAATAAATAATTTTTCAGAAATTTCAGTATTGATTAATTCATACATAAAGTTATTAAAGTTTTAGTGTTAATTTTCTCTCTTATTTAAAACTGAAACTTTGTCAACTTTTCATGAGAATTAGCTTAAGGTATACTGAACAGATATATGTTAATTAAATTAGAAATTTCATTAATTGATGATGCATACAGGTCAAATCAGAAAGTTATATATTCGATTGTTTCACTTATTTAGATCATAATCTTTCTCAAATTTGCAGAAGAATTGTATGCAGGTATACTGTACACAAATCTGGCATAAAATATACAAAATTTGAATTAGATAAATTTTCAAAAAATCAGTAATTTATAATTCATGCTGGTCAGATCAGAAAGTTATATATTCGATATTCTACTTATTTAAGGCAGAATCTTTCTCAAATTTGCTAAAGAATTGTCTGTAAGTATACAGTAGGTATACAAATCTAGCATGAAATATACAAAATATGAATACATAAATTTTCCGAAATTTCAGTAATTGATATTTCATGCCGGTCAAATCCGAAAGTTATATACATAACGATCTTTATTAAGGCTATCGACCCCAGGAGGGGTCTTTCCGCCACTTACGCCGAAAGTTATATATTCGATTTTCTCACTTATTTAAATCAGAATCTTTCTTAAATTTGCTGAAGAATTGTATGAATGTATACTGTAACAAATCAGGTATGAATATACAAAACATGAATAAATTAAATTTAAAAAATTCAAGTGAAGTTAAGAATATAAGTGGCTGAGATAAAGGCAATTGACCATATTGCTAGCATGGCCATATTCACGTTGCAATTGTAAAATATTAATAATAATACTGAAGGGCACTAGTTTGAATATTTTGCTGTATTAGTGCTGCAAAATTTTAAATGTAGGTGAATTTTCCAAACGATTTGCTTAAAAATATATGCAAATATAACACAATTCTGAGTATGTTCGAAGTTTATTAATAAATGTATATATTTTAGTTTATGATAATTTTGCAGGTCGGTACAGGCTCAGCTCGGCTGGCATTGTATCCATCGCTTGCATTGTAATTCAATCCATTGTCCTGTCGTCGGGCGAGCCAAGGTTATGACCAAAAAACTGACCTTAGCCGCGCAGCGGAGGCTCAGTCGCTGGTGAATCTTCAACGCGGCAATATCTCTGCATGTGCCAGGTGCATTATTCACAACGAAATCAATTAACGAACTTACTAATTAATAATTTATTGTTTCAGACCGATTGCTGAGATCCGTCTTCAACATTCTGGCTTGCGAAATCTACTGGAAACTGGTAGTCGCCCCCCGAAACGTCGCCCACACCCTCAAAGAGCCCCCACATTTTCACAGAAGACACGAATTCGTCTGGAAGATGTTAAGGTAATAACAATTGATTTTTTTGCGAAATTTGCGTGGTTTTCTGCACTTTTTTGGTGCATAAAATCACTCCACATTTCCAATTATCATAATTTCACACATCCTACATGAAAACCTTTTCTAATTACCCCAAAATTGGCTTAAAATCTAATTAAATGAACGCGGAATATTCGAGAAATCGCTATTTTTCCTGTGCAAGGAGAACCCATTGTGTCACAATGGACTCGTTTAGCTAGGCAAAAAAGTGATACGTCTTATTTCAATCTGCTTTGAAAACATTCCTCACATCATTGTTAAACTCCTTAAAATAAATCTAATAAATAGTCTCCCAATGGCGCAACATTACAAATGCAATAAAATGTATTTAATAATAAATTACATTTGTATTGTTTATAAAAATTTGCACTCAAAATCACAAGAATATTAATATGATTAATACCTACTTATCCAACATAATTTCTTATTTTTCATACAGATTTTTAAAACTTTCATTGTTAAAAATTCATTTAAAATTAGTCTCATTACTTGCAAAATTTTTCCAAATTTAATTTAAAAATGCTTCCTAAAAAACAATCAAACGTATGTCACTGTTAAAATAATTTTTAACATTTCAGACCAGCGAATACCTCCAATGAAATTTTGTAAATGTGAGTCCGTTTATACCGTCGAGGAACAGAAATCGTCTCCGATGGTAACATCACCGAACAGGAATCGTCGAAGGAATTATAAGGTAGGAATTTTTATATTTATGACGTTTCGTTATGAATAATGTTTTTGCATTACAACTAACTTGTTCTTTATTAATCAACATTATTCAAAACTATTGATTACTGTGTTGATATTGGCTGCACATACACTGAATGCGTTTCCGAATGTTGAATGTTGTATCGAACAATACAGCATTAAACATTCGGAAAAGCATGGAAATTTATTTAACTGCAAGTTATTTAAATATAATTATAATAATAATTTAATAACAAACTAATTTTTACCATCAATTTTGCTGTTGTCTTGAAATGTTACATTAATTACGATCTGATATTCAAACGAAAACATAGAAACCTGATTTGTCGAAGTGAATTTTGCATTATTGGTGTTAAATTAATTCTAGTGGTGTGTACGCTGACCGCAACGGTATATAATTTAATAATTCAATTAAAATCGGATTCCTAAATTGAGCCGGGCTTGCACCAGTTATCATATGTGCGATTACTAAGATCACATACAAACGGTAATTGTTGGAATCTTACAATTATAGGCGAGACCAGTTAAAGTTGGTAGAACCCATCGCAGTTATGTATCTGAATTGATGCGACCAAATATTATTTCAGGCTTGGTGTTACGGACGTACAAATTATGTTACATATAAATTTGCAAGTAACGATGGTACAAAATATTTTGAGCCATCGATACTAACAAATAACTGCGACTGTCGCATCCAAATAAACATGTATACTGCTGCTTATTTATTAATTTGCATACCTACAAAATTGCTCTGAACAATAATTATCTAACATAATTTCTAACACTGTGCAGACTTTTAAAATTTGCATTGCTAATAAATTTATTTAAAATAAATAGATACTTGCAAAATGTTTACAACTTTAATTTCAATTTGCTTCCAAAAAACGACCAAACATGTCTCGCTGTTAATATAATTTTCAATTTTTCAGAACAAATACCTTCGTTGAATTGGTAAATCAACCATCTGTTAATGCAACGCAGAACTGATGTAAATTTGTGTACCTGCCGAGGAACAGCGATTATCTCCGATGGTTACTTCACCGAACCAACCTTCGCTTCACAGTTTTACAAATCATTGGAGGAATTATAAGGTAGGATTTTGTTTTATTAATCTCCTGGTTGTGAATAATGTTATTATTTCACAAGTTTTCTGTATTAAAAATAACTTGTTTTCGATTGACGAACATTATTCAAAACTATTAAATTGTGTGTCGATATTTTTTACTTACCTTTATTTATATCCAAATTAAATTTAATCGGGGGCGATATTTTAACGGTTTTTAATTTTAATTATGCATGCATAAATGTTGCAATCTAAATACTTCAATTATATTTGTATTCAATTAAGATTGATTCAAAGTCAAACACACCCCTATACCCATTTTGACTACTTACCATAATGTTGCATCGCTCGCCTTACTACTACTAATTTTACTAATACTAATTTTAATGCTTGGATCAGATTTTGGCTAAATAGCATTTATTAATTTTGTGTTATAAACAAAGTAACATTAAAACTTTAGCATACACATTGAAACACATATTTCAGAAACAACTCAATTCACACATCTAGTTTTGAAATAATTAAATAAATAATAATTAGTCACGAACTAAGATTAATTCTGCTCTCAGTTGGTATTTTCAGAGGGTCCAATACACCTTTTAAATATTAGAATAAGGTTGTTTTTGCGCTCAATCAAAAGAACTACATCTTTTATGCGCCATTCTATGTATAATTCAAATACGTATAACCAAAAGTGGACTTGGGCAGTTTCTGAAATCAGCGATTCTTGTAATATTTCACTATTTTAATAGGTGTTTATGTTTCAGGAAAGAATAATTGCTTCGTTGAATTGGTAAATGGAACATCATTGAGAGACGAAAGTATATGCAGCCTTCTAGTACTGCCGGCACCACAGAAATCGTCATCGGAGCCAATTTCTCAGCAACGATCTTCAAGACTGCCAGTGGATTCTAAAGGTAGGAACTTTCATTTCTAATAACCGCAACTAGTTATGAATAATGCCGTGTAATATTTTGTCTCCAAGACAACTGATTGTATCCAAATTAGGTTTGAAACATTCATCCAGCATCCAAGAAATTGGCCTCAAATTACTAATTATTGGTAAATATTTATACCAATACAATAATTTTTGTTCTGCAATTTACAAGCATTATTCATAACTAGAAACATTTGGAGCGTCAATATTTTATTTGTTGGTTCAAAAATCTACCAGTGTCCAAATCAAATTCAATGGACAATAATTGCTTTTATAATCATATTATTAAGCGCGCTTTTAAATCAAACAATATACACATATCAGCTTTCTGATCAGTTTTGTTTTAAATTATTTGCGTAGGTACTTTAAGTAAATATTCCTCTGAGCTCTGAGCTTCATTTTTTCTGCACCAATAATCACCCAATTTCTTAATTTATCTAATCTAACGGTACAGAGACGGACCACGATTAGAAATAATTATTAATTTAATTGGGTCGCATATCATGTATTTTACTTGGAACACTTACTGTTTTGCTTCACTCAGAGCCTTGGAGGATAGCCTATAGTGTTTAAGATAGTTTGCGTAGGTACTTTAAGTAAATGTTCCTCTCTGTGTGTCCGAGTAATATGCTTGTGCAGTTTGTACAAACTACCCAATTGTTATCTTCAGTTATCTAATCTAAAGGTACAGAGACAGACCAAGATAGAAATAATTGTTTAAAATGATCGGGTACCGTGCCGTGCTTCAGATCATTCATCTCTCCACTAGTTCATTTCAACCGCACTAACGTAACCAATACTTGGGCCCAGCTGGGGCTTGTCCAGCTATCTAACCGGACTGGTGTCTCAAGGGATATCGATTCGGCTGTTTTTACTGATGAAGAGATGATGATTTGCCACTCCTTCTGAAGCGATCGCAAAGAAGTGCCGTTGTTCACAGGGAAGGCAGATATTCTCGTTACGGATTCAACATTTAAAAAAGTGCAAAAGGCGCTAAAGTTGCAAAAGTTGCAAAAGTTACTGCTTTGCTTTACTCTGACACTCACAGGACAGCCTCCTTTCACACAATTTTTGTAGGTCACTATGAAACAATTGATCAACTTTTCAACAAAGTCGTAACCTCATAAAATTTTCATAATTTAAACTTTATTGATCAATTACGAGTATATATTGAAATTTTGAGAAGGCATTCAATTAATTTCTCGGCTATGAAGATGGTAGAATACTAGATTTGTTGTCTAGAGATAGCTGGTGAGAATCCAGTTTGGGGAATTAATTTTCTGCGTACGTATTATTTCATTCAATTTTGCGCATTGCTTTCAATTAAATACTCAATACTCTTTGAGTAAACAGTAGAGTTGTGAGAGCTGTCGATGCAGAAATTTATTGATTATTAAAGTTAATTCTGCAATCATGAAGATGGATAAAGCTGGATTAAATTCCAGGCGTTGCTGGTTGAAACCCAGCTTGTAGAAATAATGATCTACGATTTAATGAATTTAACTTTCATTTAAAGCGCAAATGATTGCGCTGACAACATGTAAAAATTTACTCCTTTTAATGCCAGAACTCGGCGCTCAGTTTCACTTTAATTTTTTTATTAATCTGTGCTTATTTGTTTGTTTATTTTGTACACTTCAATTAAATAATTTCACATAAAGATTATTATTGGCGTTAACGACATAATTGCACATTTTGTATTCGCACTAATGTGTTTTAGTCAACAGTTCATTTTTATTTGCTTCAAACTTGCTTGGCTGTTGACATTCATACATTTTGTTCTATTATGAACCTTAATCACAAGTTATTAATCATTTAGTTGTTATTAAAATTCGTTTGTAAGTTTATTTCCTTTTAATTATTATAAGAAAGAACCACATTATACAATCCTTGCATTTATTAATATTATTCACATTAAATATATGACGCCTCTGTCATGTATCTTATTAATTTACATATACATATGCTCCTCTCTGTGTTTTCGAGTAATAGGCTTGTGCAGTTTGTACTACCCAATTGTTATCTTCAGTTATCTAATCTAAAGGTACAGAGACGGACCACGATAGAAATAATTGTTTATAATGATCGGGTACCGTGCCGTGCTTCAGATCATTCATCTCTCCACTAGTTCATTTCACCGATATCGATTCGGCTGTTTTTACTGATGAAGAGATGATGATTTGCCACTCCTTCTGAAGCGATCGCAAAGAAGTGCCGTTGTTCACAGGGAAGGCAGATATTCTCGTTACGGATTCAACATTTCAAAAAGTGCAAAAGTTGCAAAAGTTGCAAAAGTTGCTGCTTTGCTTCACTCTGAACCTCACAGCCTTGCATAATAATTTACCAAAATTAATGTTTTATTGTCAATTTTTTGGGTTTAATGGTTATTAGTCGGTTCATATTAAAAACATCCATTTAAAGTAGAGTCGATTTTAGATTAGAAGTAGATTTAACTTGCCATGTTAAACTACCCCTCAAAAATTGTCTAGTTTTTAGACATATTTTCAAATGCAACTTATACAATGCAATTATTTTAAATAATCCTATTCTTGCCACATTACTAGGTGTCATAAATACAATGAGAAATGCGATTATACATTCGTGATGCATGTCGAAAAGACTTTAGGTATTGTGTGAGTGTTGATGTTGAGACTGATTGTTAATTAGGAAAAAGGCGGCCGCCGACTTTAGCGTTGTTTAACACTATAGCAATTTACTTGCTTAATTTGTCTTTCAGAAGACTCCTTGGTGTGTATGCTTGTTGTTATGTATATATGATAGAACCAGTTGCTGGTTTGTAGGTTCTGATATCTTAATGATATCATAGGTGTAGGTACAATTTCGTCTGAAATTGAACCAGTTGCTGGTTTTTAGGTTCTGATATCTTAATGATATCATAGGTGTAGGTACAATTTCGTCTGAAATTGGTTGATGGGGTGGGATTTTCTTAGACGCATGTCTTTGATATTATATTTGATATTAGCTTACTCCTGCGCTTATTATATTCGACCCGTCTAGGAAACAAGTTCATCTTGTTTATGTAACATGTATGTAAACGCATTTCTCATTGATAAAATATTTTCCATAGTGGGAATAAAAGTTGTTGATCAATTTATATGAACCAATTCATTGCCAATAATCTATTCAAATTTCAATTAATATGTGCAAGAATTTATAAATCACAGTCATTACGCGTTATATTTTTATAATTTTTTTACTTTTTTAAATTGTTTAGTTTATATAACAAAACTTGTCTTACTGCAATATTTCAAAGCAGTAATGTGTCACAGTTAATCATATTAGGAACTCGTAATTCGAAGTGTTGTAATTGTATTAATAGTACAAATGAATTTTACGAATAATTAATAGACTAATAAATATTCAATAACCCACAATTCATTTAAATTGAATTGTCATTGACGCTTTTAAATATCTACCAAATCAATGTAAGTAACACATTATTGATTAGACCTAGCTTGCATGTGTTACTTTATCAATAAACATTATAAACAATTAACAAAGCACAGAAATATAATGCATTCATTATTATGCATTCAAAGTTTCAATTTTTCAATTAGTTTTCATGGAGTGTTAATTTTTCCATGTTTTTTTATTTTAATAATATATCTTTCACCCTAGCCAAGTGTTGGAATGTATTATTAAATTTTTTGTCAAATAAAAAACAGTGTTGGTTCAATTTAACACGGAATTAAATCGTGGAAAGCAATTTTTAAATTGCTGTGCCGATGGTTCTCAAAATTCTAAATTGCATTCATTATTCAATTTAATGATTGAATGAGTTAATAATTATACAGAAAGAGAAGCTGGACAACTAATTCAATATAAACTAGATGTTTTGTTATTATATGAGCCAGTATAATAATGAGATTGATTGTTCTTGTAAGTTTAAATTTAATTTGTTGCTTAATAGACTAGCCACCTGTTAAGCATAGATTCACGCGCTTATCAATTGTTAATACAGTGAACTTACAGTTTAGATGGGGGGTGCAGTATTGAGTATACTAGATTAGGTTATAGGATGTATTCATTTTAGTCAACTTGGGGGTAAAGCGCACTTCAAATGTTTTTTTGTTTTATATGTATTTAGCTATAAGTTAGTTAACCACAAATTCTTGTATGTCTTAAGTTTTTTACTGCTTCTCAGTAGTTGTTTTTACCCAATTGTTATCTTCAGTTATCTAATCTAAAGGTACAGAGACGGACCAAGATAGAAATAATTGTTTAAAATGATTGGGTACCGTGCCGTGCTTCAGATCATTCATCTCTCCACTAGTTCATTTCAACCGCACTAACGTAACCAATACTTGGGCCCAGCTGGGGCTTGTCCAGCTATCTAACCGGACTGGTGTCTCAAGGGATATCGATTCGGCTGTTTTTACTGATGAAGAGATGATGATTTGCCACTCCTTCTGAAGCGATCGCAAAGAGGTGCCGTTGTTCACAGGGAAGGCAGATATTCTCGTTACGGATTCAATATTTGAAAAAGTGCAAAAGGCGCAAAAGTGCAAAAGTTGCAAAAGTAACTTTGCTAACGTAATTAGTAAATTACAGACATACCAGTACTTGTGGTCACGCATAAATGAAATTGGACAGAAATCTGAAGTTGTGTATGTTGATTAGTTTGTTTTGGTAGTTCTTAATAATCCTCGTACATACGGTTCACTTTTTGTACACCTCTTTTCTGTTTTCATGATCCATGCAATTGCGAGATGACGGTGAAGAACTTCTGATTGCCACCAACTTTCGAGGAACAAGACACAGGAGTGGCTGGTAGCTGAAATGCAGACAGGACTCCACCCTTTCGTGCCGAAGTTGAAGTACATCAATGAACCCGCATCTTGGCAGATGAAGAATTGCAGTCGGGGATCCTCGAAAGACCTGCAGATATAAACGGTAAGTTATT
Organism: Othius punctulatus; assembly: GCA_951805005.1. NCBI lineage: Eukaryota > Metazoa > Arthropoda > Insecta > Coleoptera > Staphylinidae > Othius > Othius punctulatus. The sequence continues at coordinate 2,737,301 of OX638143.1, read as the reverse complement.
CTCCTCAAATGTGCAAGCACATAGGAGCTGTCAACCGACTTGGTTCAATTAATGTGTTTATGCATATTGGTCACAAGAAGTCTAATAATGACGATATTACAAATACATTTTTTTAAATTATTTATGATTTTTGACGGCAAGTTATATAGGAAAAATAATTTTATTTTACGTTATTATTTCATGATAGCTAAAATCTTCGTCAAGTATTCACAATACTACATAACTTGTTAGTATTAATGCAACATATACAGGGTCCGTCATTTCACCTCCCGTTTTCTATAGCTCAGTTACTAATTGAGTTAGGATTTTGATATTTTGCAGGCCTTACTTACATTCTGGGGCGTATTTCAGGAAAATATTTTTGATTATACAGAGTGGCCCAAAAAAGTGATTAGTAACTGAGCTATAGAAGACGGGAGGTGAAATGACGGACCCTGTATATATACAGCATTTGGAATGAATTTTACTATATTTATTCACATAAAATTTACAAAAAGTAAGATCACTTCGGCTGCTGAATATTTGGATGGAAGTTTTTTGTTCCATCGTCGCACACCTTAAACCAATTTGAAAAAACTGGAATTTTAATATGTTTGTATTATTTTAGGGCTCTACATATGGAATTGCAACAAACTTACGAAGAACTAGACACCGAACTGGTAATTGCAGTGTAGACGGGACTCAACCCTTTCTTCCCGAAGTTGAAGTACATCAATGTTAACCAACAGCTTACCAGATGGAAAGTTGCAGTTGGATCCAGAAAGAGCTTCGGATATAAAAGGTAAATTATTTGTATTTTCCTCAAATTTGCAATCACTCAGGAGCTGTCAACGACTTGGTTGAAAAAATGTTTAAGCAGATCGGTCACAAGAAGGCTAATAATGAGGATGTTACAAATATATTTTTTAATTATTTATAATTTTGGACGGCAAGTTACAGAGCATATTCAAGAAAGCGGTCTCAACTCTTCCAACAACGAAGTTATGACAAGAAATCACATTTAAAAAATTCTGGTTATATTATTTGCTTGTATCCTAGAAAACATTTCTGCAACGCTGCAAAACATATTCGATTTGCAGCTTGAACAGTGTCATTTAATAGTATCCAGCATTAAAGTTGACATCACTTTCTTTAACAGTCTGTATGTACGAAAAATTATTATGTCATGACATCTTAAATTTACTTCAAGTTTTACAATATAAAATAACTTGAAGTTAGTATTAACCATTTATGCTATTTTTGTAATTAAACCATTAATTAATCCATTAATGCAATATGTTTATGGCATTTAGAATTAATTGTAACATATTTATTCACATAAAATTTACTTAAAGTAACACAGCATTAATTTTGTTTAAGAATTCCGGTTTATACTTGTCCATTGTGAATAACATTTTCATTCAGTGATATATTGCATTAAACGAAAGAAATTTATAAATCCTTTTACTATTTGAATGATATTTATTCATTTCGTAGCAGCATGAATGATATTGTATTTACTCTAGACAAACCGTAACTCTGTATAAATAGTTTAGGCTAGTGGTTTCGAAACTTTTTCCGCTCACAGCGCCCTTTTTGAACTAAGGTTTTTTCAAACCTTCTCTAAGTTATATCATGACTAACTGTAATGGATCTTTTAAATATGTTATTTACTATTATTGAAAGCCATCTCATTGTAAATAATGTCAGTCTGCAAAATACCCGGGTTAATTTTTCTATTAGTTTATTCAACTTAATTATAAACCTTTTGCAATATTCTGCGGCACCCCTGGAAAGACGGCTCTCCAGGGTGCCCCGACGCACACTTTGGGAACCACTGGTTTAGGCAATACCTTGTATGGTTTATTAATATTGTTTGATGCTAGCAGTGAAAGGATTTATATTCTTAACATTTTCACAATCTGAAATTTATTGTATTTTTAGCTAATGGGCTTTTGCTGGAACCAGAATATCTGCAGGTGGATGACTACGATGACACTACTTCAACTTCTGATTACGATCCACTCTGATCTTGAACAACGTGGGAACCTAGATGACTTTGGATGGAAGACATCGGATCAAGAACATCGCTGAGGAGACTTTAGAAAATAGTTTAGCTGTAACCAAGTCATAAACTATTTTAGTATTACATTCATACATTGCATTAAGTGTTCTTGAAATTTCCATGCAATAATAATTAGTTATAGATAAATAGACAATTCTTTGTTTATTACTTGGTTGTAGCTCGAAACTTATCCACACAAACTAATTATATGTAGATATAATTCATAATATAGAGATAATAAGAGATAATTCATAATACAGAGATACTTGATAACATGAATTAGATTTTGTGGATAAGTAATTTATTAATAGATTTAAATAATTTTAAGGGTAGGTATCCCCAAACTTGCGTAACCAACGACTTTTGTAATTTGCAGTTACGTATTAAGGGTGGAAATTGCCAGAGAACTGCATTTCTCTTTATAACCATACACCTCAAACACACCCTTTGTTTTTATATTCCTTCATAATTTTTTTTTTTTTATATAAAGTTGTACTTATGCAATTTACAAATTTGACTAACTTAAAATTCAAGTTATTTAAAAGTTTACAGAACTCAATAGTTACGTAACTTGAGGGCATGCCTGTATGTAGTAATGTTTTGATGACGCAATAATATTTAAAAAAATGATTCCTATCCCGTCCCAAATATAATTTTTATTTATTCAAATGTCAATAACCCTGATGTGATTTTAAGATTCCAAATTTGCTTATCCGATTTTGATTAATGGTTGTTCAACCATATCACTTTTCATTCTTTAATTTCAAAATTGTCTAGTCTTTAATCTTATTAAATTCCACTTTTAGTCAAACGTTGGACCTTACTTTTTAATACGAATTCAATTGTATTTTGCAAGGGTTATTGAGGTTTGAATATTTGATTCGTAATGTGACTTGGTACATATAAATATTTTTTAAGATTCTCCAAGCGCTATTTGTCCCGATTTTAAAATTATTTGCGTAGGTACTTTCAAGTAAATGTTCCTCTCTGTGTGTCCGAGTAATATGCTTGTGCAGTTTGTACAAACTACCCAATTGTTATCTTCAGTTATCTAATCTAAAGGTACAGAGACTGACCACGATAGAAATAATTGTTTAAAATGATTGGGTATCGCGCCGTGCTTCAGATCATTCATCTCTTCACTAGTTCATTTCACCGCACTAACGTAACCAATACTTGGGCCCAGCTGGGGCTTGTCCAGCTATCTAACCGGACTGGTGTCTCAAGGGATATCGATTCGGCTGTTTTTACTGGTGAAGAGATGATGATTTGCCACTCCTTCTGAAGCGATCGCAAAGAAGTGCCGTTGTTCACAGGGAAGGCAGATATTCTCGT